>JPFL01000170.1:4797-118352 GCA_000733385.1 Paramecium biaurelia | reverse complement strand
CTTCTACACTGCGATGAGTTAGATTTATTTTTGGTTCCAAAGATGGCTANNAGCCAACATTTTTGCTTAGCGTATCAAGTTGCTCTTCTATATTTTATTTTCACCCAACAGCAATTCTTTGAATGCAGCAGTCTATTGAAATTACATATGTAAATAATAAAATTTATATTCATGTTGCAGAATGAGGGAATAAAGATCAAACTTTATTAAATATTAATAAATATAAAGAAGCCTTTATATAATAAACTAAAAAGGAAATTGGAATCAAATTTTAATGAGTAAGAAAATTTTAAGTTCTCTTTATATTTAATTTTCAAATCTTACTTTTTTCTAATTGAATACTTAAGATTATTAAATATAAAATGCATGAATTGTTTATAAATGATTATTTCTAAGAAATTAGATACTCAATATTGATAATCTAATCAGTATTAATTAAAATTTACAATTTTTGTACTTAAAATATATTATTTTCTTTATATTCTTATTTATATATATGAAAAAGGTGACAGAAGACCGACTTGTTTGATTATTTGAATAGAATGAATAAAAAAATAAGATAAATAACAATTTATTATAACAGGTAATTTAGAATATGAAGATAGTCATATATAAATGTGAAGAAACAAAAATTTTATTATTCATTATGATATTTTGTTTTCCTTACTCTACTAGAGTATGTAATTTAGTAAATCCTTTTTCTTTTATTCGAATGTTAAATTTTTTGAAGAATTGATATCTTGTAGTTTTGAGAGAATTGCTTAAGTATTATAAGTTGGTTCTTTTAACTATGATATAAAATAATTATTTACTTTAAGAACAAAATCATCTTTGTTGTTGTAAAGTTATTATTCAGAATAAGCAACCTATTTTTTTACTTCTTCTGCATATGAGTTTATATCATTTGAAAATAATTATGCAGCTTGAGGATTAAAAGATGTAACACAATCATAATAACTTACATCAATAAACATTTCATAAAGTTTATTTAATAAATTATATACCATGCAATCTTGTCCATATTTCCATTTTGGAATAAGAGCGTCAACATCTACATTATTGTATTCATCAATTAAAGGATGAAAAAGTGGATATAGAAATCTAATTTTAGGAATTGATTCTGGAAAGGATTTAGGGAAGTTTAATACAAATTTAAATTTTCCTTTAGCATATAATCCATATGATATACTAATCATTCCATGCCATTCTATTTTATTATTTTACATTTTACCCATAATTTATTCAGTTTTTGGTAATAGAATGATAGAAAATTTATGAGCATACACAGATAGCAGTTTACTAAATTTTAACAATTTTTTATTACTATTCAAATTTAATGATATTGTTTCTTGTTTCAGGATCTTTTGCAGCTTTATTGATTATCTCATCACTCAAAAAACTAGATGATTAAGAATTGAGTAAAATCTCGTTCATATTTTAAATTAACTATTTTTAAATAAATTTTTAATATATTAAGAAAATGTCTATAATAATTTATATATTAATAGTTCTACATTTTTTAATATAAATATATATGTTAAAATGATAATGGAAAGGATAGTTAAGAGTTAACTGGATATTTAATTTTGAATAATAAAATAAAAAAAATAATTATTATTAATAAATGGAAGATTGTTTATTTGAGATAAAAGGAGCAGGGTAAATTACTATTTAAATATAAGTACTTAACAAACAATTCAAAAGTAAATGGGAAATGATGCTTAAAGTGATGATCAAAATATTGTGATTAATGATAATGATGAATTGATGCCTTTATTTAAAGTGAATGTGGATGGAATTTAACGAATCTTAGAGACAATTAGATCAAATATTGTCAAAATTGAAGAACTAAAGAAGAGCTATACAAGTGCAACTAGATCAGAAGCTGAGAAAGGTCGGTATAAGTGAATTAACTTATATTAAAGATGTAAGCATGAAATTGGATAAGATAATCTAATAAAATAATCAATAATAAGAAAGATTAAAGAGATTAATGGAATAAGTAGCCTAAGATGTTGAAGAGGCAAAAGAGAAAGAACCTGATGAACCTGAAACAAGAATGAAAATGGATATATGGGCTGCAGTAAATTTGAAAGTTTAGGCTGTATTGTAAGAGAGTCAAAAGGCTCAATTAGATTTCCAAAATAGTATGAGGAACAAGATAAAAAGACAAGCAGGGTGTTTGGATTCGAATCTAAATGAAAATTAAATTGATGAATTATGTGAAGATCCAAATGTATGTTTTATTTGATGTAGAAAATGCAAGAACTACTATAAAAGAAAATCTATGGATAAGCGTCGATTCAATTATAAAATGCTGTTCAAGATATTCAAGAAAAGTATCAAGACATAGTTAAGTTAGAGAGAGTATATTTATATATTTAATATTAAAGAGTGTTCAATAAGTTTATTAACTTTTTGTAGACATGGCAGTGTTGGTCAAGAATCAAGGAGAATTGATTGATAATATTGAATAAAACATGGTAAAAGCTAAAGATTATGTTAAAAAAGGAGAGGCTCAATTAATAAAAGCCAAAAAGGATCACTAAGCAGCTAGAAAAGTAAATAGTTAAATAGATAATAGAAAATGTGCTGTATCATCATGATTGGACTGGTTTTAATTTTGGTTATTGTTGGTCCTATTTTGGGAACTTCCTTATGAATTGAATATATATCTATAAAGATTTATTAGATTTATCATTTAAATTTCAATTAGAATATACAATAATAAATAGGAATAGAAAAATATTAATAATTTTGAATTAATCAACTACATGAATGAATGAAGATGAATTCTTGATTTTATTATACTCTATAATAGTAATAATTGATATTGTTATTGAATTATCAGAAGTATTTCCTTGTATAATATATATTTTATAAAATAATTTAAAATCAAATAATTAAAATAATTATTTATGTCAGAAGAATTAGCAAATACCGTCTACCTTGGTGGAATTCCTGAAGATGTGACTGTGGAATAAATTAAGCACTTATTTATAACATTTGGTGAAATTAAATCTGTAGATCTACCTATTGATAGTGAAACCTGTATATATTATTAATTAATTGAAGAAAAGAATAGAGGATTTGCATTTATAGAATATGAAGATATTGAAGATGCTGAATCTGCAATAGACAATTATGATGAAGGCGAATTATTTGGCAAAATTGTTAAAGTTAAACCTGCTAAGCCATACAAACCAAAGTCTTTTTATACTAAGCCTGTTTGGCATTCTGAAGATTGGTAAAGAAAAAATAATGAAGAATACACTTACAAAGAACGTATCAGAAGAGAGAAATAGAAAAAGAGAGATGAAGAAGAAAAAAAAAAAGAAGAGGAAAAAGCAAAAAAGTATTAAAAGAAATAATGAAATCCCATATTATATATTTTAAAGTTATGAAATTTATTTTCAAGTTGAAAGGTAAATTTAGAAAAATAGTACAATAAATTACTATAATCATTTGTTAATTTTATTTTTTTTTCAAATATCCAAAGCATTAGGCAATTTTACATGTGACTTGGTTGGTTAAAGGATATTTTGCATTAATAAATGAATTGAAAGAACAACTCCTATACCTGCTAAGAACAAGTATATAATATCCACATTTTTCATTGGATCAATACAACCACCTATTGCATATACAAAACCAGAAATCATTGGAACAACAGCCATACAGAGATTCTCTATTATTCCCAATAAACCCAAAGCAGTTGCTAATTTTAATCATATTCATAAAGTACCTAACATATCTTCTGGAACTGTAGACTATAGAGCAGGCATTAAAACACTTGAGAAACATGAATATGATAAACCTAATGTAATTAAACTAGAATTTTATTAACTATTTACGCAAAAACTGAAAAATAATTCGGAGATGTAGTCAAAGGCATGTAATAAAATTGTAAATGGGATATAAAAAACATGATTGTTGACACTACAATAAAAAAAGGTCTATAATGTGGAAATTTGTCTGAAATTCTTCCTACTATAGGAGATGTAAGTGCTAGAAAAAGTCATATTTTAATTATACTATACCTGCCACAACATAACCGACTGTAACTATTTGACCAGCATCCATTATACTAAATCCAAAGCGTTCATGATAAAATTTATTAGCATTATCAAGAAATGGCACATATGAAGCTAACATTAATGTAGTTATTATGCTCATTATTACAAATGGTTTTGTAAGTTTAACTAAATTGTTAGACCACTAATATTACAATTAAAAACTGAAATTTATTCTGTTTATTTCACACTCTCTACTTTCTCATATTTCATATCTACATAAATCATCATTAACCCTGAAAAAAAGGACTATTCAAATTATTTTAAATTATACTAAAAAACATAAGAATAATCCAAATAACAAAGGTATTTTCAATGAATTAGTCTTTTCAAATAAATAGGGTGATAAAAATGAATTAAGTGCTGCTGCTAATTCTGGGACTGTAAGTATCAATCCCATTGCAGTACCCATATCTTTTGGCATTCTCTATGCTACCATTTTAAATACTGCAATGTGTAAAATATCACTTGCAATACCAAATATAGCTCTACCACAAAGCATCATACAATAATTATGATAGCATCCTCCAAAAAAAATAAACAATTATGAAAGGCCCAACAAAAGACTAAATGTAAACACCTAAGCTATACAATATATTCTTACACCCCAACGGCCACCCATATTGTCTATCATTATGCCTCCACCAATGCTTAAACCTATATTAGGTATTGCAAACACACTGTATAGTAAATTGAATTAGGTTTATGTCAATTGAAACTCTTTTTCTATTGGAACCTCAAGAGCTTAAGGAATATCGAAAGCATAGTTGTTTCCTACCATCAAAAGAATAGCCAACAAGATGATTAAACGATCCATTATTAATTATTAATATATACATTAATTTTAATTCATTGAATGTGATTTACCTTACATTCTATGAATTTTTTTCAAATTTGACAAGTCAATTTTAAAAATTTTACTTAAAAAAACTCTAGTTTCTCTATCTACTTCATAAAGATATTTCCTTCATTATGGCTTTCATATAATATGAATTGGAATACCACAATTATTTACTTCAGTGAAGATTCAAGATTTGATTTCAATTATTGTATAACTAACTAAATATATCTATAATAGAATATTATTTAATCAGGAAAAAAATAATTGATTTTCTTAAACACCATTCGATCTAATATATGGAATATAAAATTGCAATTTCTGTTAATTCACATTTGCTTTTGATCATTAAAATAATTTAATCAGAATATATTAGATATTCATTTTTAATATGTTCAAAAACTAACTTAAGGTAATATGCTACATGAACTAATTATATATACAAAAAATACATCAAAATTTTACTTTTAGAAATAATAGACATTTTACTTGTAATTCCTTAATTGAACATTCTATTTCTTTTAAAATCTATATTTATTATTACAACTAAATATAAAAAAAATTGGTATTGGATTTCCTAAGATTGTAAATTTATATTCCTATTTTCTCAAATGTTTCATCTCAATTATTAGAGGGCTTTAAATATTTAGTAGATGAAGTTATAGTATATTTTTATATCAATAAAATACTCTTTATTTCGAGAGTATCATTTAAATTATCAAAAATTTAGAGTCTATATTTGATATATCCTTTAATCATATTGAATGAATTTTTATTCTTACCAATGAACATATACATTAATTTTATTAAGAGTTTATTAAATAAATAAATAAAATGGATTACGAAATCATCGATTAAATAGGAAAAGGAAGTTACGGAGTGATATATAAGGTGAAAATTAGATCTTAGATATAAGTGCTTAAGGAAATCTCTTTAAAGAATCTATCTTTGAAATAATAGAACGAAGCTTATAGAGAAGCTCAGATAATGCATACATTAAATCATCCAAATATAGTGTCTTACTATAATTCTTAATTGAGAAAAGATAAGTTGAATATTTTTATGGAATATTGTGAAGATGATCTGTATAATTATATTTATCGGAACCCATCTCCAAGCGAGAACTAAGTTTGGTAATGGACTATACAATTGTTAGAAGGTCTTGAGTATTTACATTCATAAAAGATAATGCATAGAGATATCAAACCTAATAATATTTTGATGAAAAGCAATATATTAAAGATTAGTGATTTGGGAGTGTCTAAAAGTTTGATTTCTACTCAATAACTTTCAACAACCAAAGTTGGAACTCCTTTATATTTAGCACCTGAATTAATTAGAAATAGACCATATGATAGTAAGATTGATATATGGGCATTGGGTTGTGTTATTTATTTTATTTGTTAAGGAGATCCACCTTTTGGAGGAAGTAATATAATTTCTTTAGGATATAATATTGTAAACAAATCCCCTAAACCAATTAATTGTAAATACTCAAGAAGATTGTAGAGTCTAATTTTTAAATTTTTGAATAAAGTACCAGAATTTAGACCAACAGCTGCTCAAGCATTACAATAAATACGTGAAGATAATGATGTGAAAATGAAACCTTAATTCTAGAAGATCTTCTCAGTTCACTCTCAATAAGATATAACAAGAGGGGATGATCTGAAGGAATAAAATAAAACTGTTTAAATGATCTAGAGTAGAAGATTAGAAAGAATAATTCAGTAATAAAAGGAGGCTTAATTAAGATTGTGTGAGGCTGATAAATTTAGCAAAATTGTACTTTTAAATAGAATTATAAAACATTAATCAGAACATTATGCATAATGATAAATACTAAAATCATAATACTCATAGTATTGGCTTTCTGTTAAAGGCATTTAATAATTCATCTAATTTACTTTAATGTTAATTTAATTAAAATGGCTTATTCTAAGTTATAAATTTCTTGTTGGAAGGTTAAGTAAGTTGTTTTGCAAACTTATTTTCAAAATCTTATTTTCTATTTTACCAATCTAAAGAATTCAATTCTAATGCTAGTGAAGCCAATCCTTCCTTTTTACTACCATGAACTAAAATATTAAATTAAAGAAATTTACTTGCTTCTTATAAATAGTTCTATTTTCGTATTAAATCTGGAGAAGTTCTAATTGCTGAATTAGGTCTATGATTAGTATAAGAAAACTGCATTTTTTAAGATGGTTCTGGACTACTATATAGTTCTACTCCTAAGGATTTACGTTAATAATTTTCATATTTAGTTTAATCAAATGGTTTTGTTTTAATTCCAGAATAGAGTTATTTTTCTTCATATTTATTCATAAATGAGATTTCTTTGGTTGGAGTTTAAAATTATTTGCTAATTTTAAATAAAGATTTTTACATTTTTAACAAAGATTCTTTTAAAGATGATGAATCACTCTTATTAGTTTATTATTATAATAATCTTTCATATTGTTATAATTATCGTAAGAATCCATTATTAGGATAAACTTACCATCTTTTTCTTTCTAGCAAATTTAATGCATCTTAGGCGCTCATATTATTTTTTTTCATTAAATATGCTGCAACAAGAGTAGCTGATCTAGAAATACCAGCCATGCAGTGAATTAATACATTCCCATTTTATTTAGATCTTTCAATGAATTAATTACTACTCTCAAAATGTTTGCTAATATTTTCAGATTCACAATCCTCTAAGTATATATGTAAATAATTTTGAAGTTATGTTTATACATTAAATGGTATCTTATTCATACAAATAGATAAAACACCATTAATTTTATGTCTTCGTAGATTCTCAAGGCTAGCTAAAATTATGTATTAATCTAATCCATACACGCAGATTCAATATTTCCTAGGTAAATAGATCCTGATACTCCATTGTCAACAATGCAGGTCATATCATCCATTTTCTATTCATAAGAAAAAGAGTTGCTTTGATAGGATTTTTGAACAATAGGTGACTGGCTAAACATTAATTAACAATAAAAATTATTTCACTTAATGTAGTAATTGAAAATTTAGTTCAGCAATCATCATCAATAAATATTATTGAACATATAAATTTTGAAAAAGTGATTCTCTCAATTAAAGTACTTCTACAACACATTTTCGAATTTGCAGTAGAAGTAAAAGTGATATGTGAATAAAAAAGGCTTGCAATTATTATTAAATAACATAAAGATAGATTCTACTCCCAAAGGAACTTTTATAAGCTATCATTCCCCACAAACAACAATAATAAGTAATAGAAGTCTTATAGGAGGAATTTAAATTGTTACATGATTAAATTATGGAATAAGTGATCAAATGATCAATAATGGTTAAAGTATTTAAGAATTTTAAATTTGATTCATAGTGTAAGGAAAAGGAGATAGATTTGAAATAAAAAGATAACTTTGAGTTTATTTAATAAGATCTATATGGTAATTCATATATTATAATATTAATTCAAATGAGGATATGCTTTTTCAACAATTATGTGTTATTGTATATAGGAAAAACACAAAAAATAAAATTATCTCTAATACACTGTTAAAAGTATAGTCAACATATCTTTTTTAAAGGTAAATTTCAAGGGAAGATTCCAGAAGATTTTATTTACTGAGGAATGAGGTATTGATAGTGAGGGTAATCTTTCTCCTATTCATAATCATTCTAGTGAGAACTAAAAATAGATTGTTAGCATAATTACCATCAAAGGACTCGAAGATTATTATTTTAAATGAAACCTAGGAATCATTTCAATATTTATATTCTATTTCCATTTAAGTTCTTGACAAGAAGTTATTTCAGAAGGAAATAGGATTCCTCGGTGTGCATATTCTGTAGTTTTTGCTCAATTTTAGGCTTATTATTCAGAGAAATTGTCAATAAATGTTTTTAAGACCAATTAAAAACAAATAATTAATCAAGATACTAAAGACAAAAGGAATAACATAATTTCGTATTTTAAAGAACTTGAAAAACTAGTTTTGGTTGAAAAAGCATCTAATTCAAAGAAGAATCAGATATCTCAGTTAAATTCAAAGCTTTTAGGAATACAATTAGCAAAATTCACTATGCAAATAATCATACTTTCTGAATGAACATTATAAAATAATTATTTATTTTGTATGAAATCTTGTAATGGGATTAGTTGACAAGATCATATATCACAATCTTCATATACTCTAGAATTTTGATAAATATTTTAGAAATAAAAAATATCTGATTGTTTTCATATTAATAATGGTTTACGATGATCAATAGGCGAGGATAGTGAACTATAAGATTTGCTTGCTAACTTAAAATTACTTTGACCAATCCTAACATTTGGACGACTCAGACTTCGAGGAGTTATTTTAGTTTGTTTTGAGTCTGCATTATCAGAGTATGAGCATGCCATTTCGAGAAGGTTCTGCCTTATTCTATTCAGATCTTTACTAATTTCTTATATTAGAGGATCCCATTAGACTATCAAATCTGAACATAAACCTACTCTCTACCTTTTATTCTTCCTTTTTAATCTTCACTAATCTCATTTTGTTTATGCATCAAATAAACTGTATAAAACAGTTTGCCCTATATAGTCTCAAACTTATCCATTTTAATATTATGACAATTATTTGGATTAAAAATGAAATAATCACAACTTTTGGCAACTATTTTTATTCAATCCACCCATCTATAATAATACTAATCGAATGATTACACAGAATACATCAAAGAACACCTCAAAATGTTGATTATAAATTCAATCCTCATCTTTAAAATCCTACTATATATTTATAGAAAAACTAGATTAATCTCTCATTTTAAACTTATACTTTTTTATTTTAGCATTCTAAAGTTAAAACAATCATAATAGATAAAATTATATAATAAGTTCTTTAAGAATCATTTAATTAATATTAAATAAAATTTTATTGATTCTATTATTAAATAACATATACATTTATATTTTATGATCTAATCTAATCTAATCTGATCCTGAAAAATGTTAGATATTCTAAATATTTAATTCTAGTTAAATAGTTAACCAATACACAAACTAAAAAATTAACAAAGAAATATATATATATCTTCAATTTAAATGATCTCAAATCTTATTTACCTTCACATTGGATTTCATATTATCATTACTTAATCATATATATATATATAATCTTTAATTTAAAAATATATGTATAGTATTTCATCTAAATACTTTGAATAGTTTTAGAATAAATAAAAATCAAATTGAATATTATTTAATTTAACAAAAGGTCAAAATTGGTATGTAAAAATAATGCTTAAATGATGTATTGTATATATTATGAATCAAAATAAATATTTGTATAAAAAAAGGTTATCTTAATTACATTTTAATTGATTGATTATTTCTATTAAGATTGATAAATATACTAACTTAGAAAAGTTCTTTCGTTGTCTGTATTTAAGTATTGTGTGGAATTCTCTTTGCTTTTATTTAAGGTTTTCGAATATTATTTTATTTGAATTAGTTTGTATATTACAATTATTTAATTATTTATGAATGATATTTAAGCAATAAAATTTATGTTAAGGATATATAAATAAAATTAACAAAAATCTTTTATCTTCAATGTCCCAAAGACCACCTGTCCCATAAAGTAATATTAACATCTAAATTATTAGATTAAGCACCTCAACCATAATAATACTAACCAGCTCCATAATCTGCTCCAACATATGCCCCCTAATATGCTCCCTAATATGCCCCCTAATATGCTCCTTAATATGCTCCTTAATATGCTCCTTTACAAACTTATGTTCCATAACAATATGCTCCTGCTCCTATTGCACCACTAACATACAGTGTTGCTAGACCTGTTGCTCCTGTAGCCCCTGTTGCTCCAGTTATTGCTCAACCAGTCATGTAAGCTCCCGTTTTGTAATAATCTGTAATTGCTCAACCAGTTGTTTAATAACCAGTCCATGTAAGAATAATAAAATCTAAAATTTAAGGCAACAATTAAAGGAGAATCAAGAATTGAATATGTTCCTTATTAAAAGGCTGTTATGGAATATGAAGAATAAGAAGTTGTTTAATATGTTCCAAGAGAGAGGAAAGTCACAGATTATTATGCAGTTGAATATTAGACTGAATATGTCCCATAAGTCTTCTAAGAAAAATATACAGGTATTAACAATAATCAAATATTTTAGAGTACGTACCAGTTGATAGATATTAAGAAAGAGTTGAATACTATCCAGTTGAAAGATAAGTTGTTCATGTATATAATTATACATAATACTTTTAGCAATAAGTTTAACCAGTAGTACAATAAGTTGTCTAACAACCAGTTGTTTAATAAGTTGTCTAACAACCAGTTGTTCAATAAGTTGTTTAATAACCTCTCAGTGTTGTTTAACCAGTTTAAACTGTCCCAGTGACATATGCACCATAATATGCACCATAGTATGCACCATAATATGCTGCTCCAATTGTCTCATCAAGAGTTATTCCATCATACCCATAATATCCATCATATCCTTAATATCAATAGGCTCCTTAATAATAAGCCTAACCATAATAACCACCAAGATCAAATTTGAATGTTCATTGAAATAATAAGTGCACATCAATATTGTTATTATCATTTAAAAAAAATATATTTTCATGCATCAAAATTTACTACTCTCTATAAAAATATATTAAAACATAATATTGTAAAAATTTCTAATAGTTCTTTTAAGATTATGGATAAAAAATATATGATGAAAAAAAATTAGAAAAAGTAAGGAAGTAATTGAAATCAGATAAAAAATTATACAAAATAAATTCCTCCTTATTTTATCATAAATTAGGTATAATATAAATATATAAGATAATGAAAAATAGAATTTTAAATTGATTTAGAAATTAATTATTTATGAAAATGTGTAAAAACATACAACAAAACAATCCCATATTTATTTAATTATATAAAATGTTAAATTAAAAAGAAAGAATAAAAGAATTAATTAATGATGACTTTTCACTTCGCAGTGACCCCCATGACATATCATGAGTGTAAATACTTCCTTAGATGCCTGATATTATATATATTTTTATTAAATTTATCACAATACTACTTGTGGATATATGTTTACCAAAATCTATGATATTATAAAATATGAACTAGTTAATCTCCATATTTAATATCTCCATAATTCTACAGTTTTTTGTGTATAATCATTAAGATCTTAATTCTCTATTTAAGGTATATTAAAATTAATAAAGGGTGTATAATTTAAAGACGTATATTTACCTTAATAAATGGAATTTTTCAATTTTAAGCTAATATTCTGATTATTTGCTCTAAGTAAATCATATTACGTGATCAATAATTTAGTTGTAATATCTAGTATTCAAATGTTGAGATTCATTTTAGAATATAATGTAATAATTATAGAATTTATTTAGTATTCTATTATCAATCATATTCAATCTCTTTTGGAAAGGTTTGTATGTATTCGATTTGTATTGCTCCTTTAATTTAATATGAGTAATGATTAATAAGCATACTTAATTTAAGTAATGAAATGTTGATTTATTAATAAAGTTGCTTTTAGTGATAAAATAAATTTATTTTTCTTTATTCTCCAATGTAAAAGGTGAAATGTTATTAGAATTTTGAACTCATGTATTCATATAAACTAATTTATTTGTATTAATATACTAATTCAATATATTATTTTTTCTAAGATTATATTTCAACAGATGCAAATTTTCTTAATAAAATTATTTATTCTTTACAAAACGTGTATTTTTATGATTTATTGTTAAAGTTAGAATTTCTCTTTTTTATTAGAATCAATAAGTTAATGTTATAGATAGACCATCAAATTTTGATAATATAAAAAGTTATCAGAAAAGTTTTGTGATAACTTGAATAATTAAAAAGGGAAGTAAAAAAACATTAAATTGATAAAAATTAACTAAAATATTTGATATCAACTTGAAAGTAGGATTCATTATTCAATAATTTGATCTTCTTCTTTTGGTTCCGATGAATAAATGATAGAGTCTCTATCAGACAGGATAAAAGGCAAGAGATTTGATAGTTCAATTGTTTTATGAATGGTTTCTTGTGTTTGATTAATCAATGAAGGTTTGAGATGCCAGTATAATATATAATAATTGAACTTGAGTCTATTCAGCAAAAAAGTAATCAGAATTAAGAGCACTATGATTGCAATCACAATTGAGATGATATGAATACTATTGAAAGTATCTCTATAAACGAAAATACTAATTGCCAAGATTAGTAACACAAGAAAGACAATCACTATTGTAAGAATGAGCCACTTTCCAATAGTATTAATGTTTCTCCTAATTCTACACCATTTCATACATATAGTATCCTTCAATTTAGAATGGATAAGAACATTCATATTTGCAAATAAATGCTTATTCCTTTTATTTTATAGCATTCCTTCTAGCCATATCCTAGAGGCATTTTTCATGATATGTGATTCCTCTACATTTACAATATTGGTGAACTATCCCAACTTCTGAATTACATTCTTGACAAATTTTAAATGGTTAATCTATTTGTCTATTGGTGGATGACAACATATTCAGTACAATTGTTTCATGACTTTTCATCAAGATTGTTCCTTTATGTCTGATAGATGGTGAAGATAAAGGAGTAAATCTCATTCTATAATTACTAGATTCCTAAACAGTTAAATCTGATAGATTTGAAGAATTCTTCCCTTGTTATCGCTACTCTGATAGTTTATTTGATATAGAAATTCTCATTAATAAAAAATGATAAAAAAATCAAATTTTAAATTTTACAAAGCCTTAATATTATTTATTGTTTTAATTTAAGAATGAATGATTAATTCTTTATCTAATTCATATAAAATTAACATTAACTATGAAATCTATTAAAATAAAAAATAAATTTTTAATCATTTCACTATTCTAAATTATAGTTTTACTTATGAAATAAAAGATACCTTCTCATATTTAATTTATTTATTTTGTTTTTAATGATTATCAAAATTAATGATAAAAATATTCATTTAATTAATGGATACAGATTTATTATTACTTATAAAAAGTATGATGTTTGTGTAATTTAAATATTCTAGAGATATAGAGTATAATAGTTAATTCAATAATAATAATTTTTAATTTTTAAATAATAGAATATTGATTAGAAGTGAAGAATTTATTATATCAAGTTATAAATTAATTAACAAGAATCAATGTTCTTTTTAGTAAATCTTTTAAATCAATTTGGTTTTAGAATTGTTCCTAAAACTTAAGTTTTATTAATAGGTTATAAATAATTAAACTATCTTAAAGTTAGATTTTCTCTTCTTTAAGGAGTTTATGAATTTATATTGGATTAATCATAAAATTTTGAATCTTATATTCTCAAATATGAAAGGTTATAGGATTATTGTTCAGATTCTAAAGAAGATTCTTACGAATAAGGTTCATCGATTTAATATGGATTATCGTACAGAGTTTTTTAATTTTTTAAGCAATTTTTGGTTGTAAATTTTCTTTACGTACCTTTGTAACGCATAAAGACTACTTTTTCTGTTTCAGTCTTTTTACTATTATTAATTTTGACTTTTTTTGAATGATCATGTAAATATTTATACAATTAAACATCTTTTGAAATAATAACTTCTTTTTCCATTGGTATATATAAGGGTAAGTTTTAATTTTTACGAGATTATAGTTTTATTATTAATTCTTTTCCAACTTGATTAAATGTTTCTTGATTGACTCTATTTCTTTCTTCTGTGATATCTTAAAGGAGTTAATCTGATTCAACATTGAATAATTGTTTATAATTAAATACAGGTTCTTCTGATTTTTGTAATTCCACTTTTGGGAAAAACAATATTTATAATTATTTTAGCTTTTTGACTGAATTTGAAGATTTGATACCTATGTCATTTGATTAAGTCACTTCAATATTAGTTTTAGATAAATTAAAATCAATATCTATTGTTCCTTTAGTATTATTTTTTTTGATTTTATCCTATAGGAATCTCTACAAAACATTAAGCTTAGCATTTTTAATTTTTTTCAATTTATTGTCTTGATTCTTAGACTTATCCTTATTTAATAATCTATTTTCTGAAATGGATTAAGAAACTAAATCTTAAGTACTGATTTCACCATCCAAATATTTAATAAACAAATTTGTAGGTGGTTTCCTTAATTAATTTATTGGACTATAAGTTATGAGTGGATCATCTTATCTCAGCAACCTTTTTTGTTTTGGTTTTATTCTTGAAGGTAGAGAAAGCTTTATTGTTTTGTGTTGTAATGGCTAATTATTACTAACTAAATTTGCATGGTTTCTTAATTAATCTTTCTAATGTATGTTATGTGTGGAGAATGGACTATTATGTTGAATCATATCACTTGGAGTTGCATTCCTTCTACTTAATGGAGTACCCACTTAACTATATGGCTAATCAAGTGTTTAATGAAGAAACATAATTTTTATTATTCAATAAAATGATCTCTACTTGGAGTAATATTACTAGATCACCAATATCAATACACAAAAAAACAGTAGTTTTTAGAACTAATCCTAAGTTCTCTATTACTCCAGAATAATTTAGGTCAAAACTAAATTTAAGATAGTAAAATACACTAAATAAAATACCCTCTCCAATTACATCCTTAAAGAAAATATCCATACCTCTCAGCTTAAGGAAAACCAGAATTGAGGATCCCTTACTTTTATATAGTCCTTTTGAGCTTGGCTCTCCAGTTCCCAAAGGATTCAAGAAATTTTTAGATGGAGAAGTTGATTAATGTGAAATGCTTAAATCTTAAGTTAAATAAAATAGTCGATAGAGTGACATATTTTTATTTGCTTAAAGAAAGTCAAAAGAGAAAAGAGGAAAAACTATTTATATTAAAAATTAAAAAGAAAATGAAGAGGTTGCTCCTTCTAAGTTAAAGAAGCTTTAAAAATTGATTGAAACAAAAATTCTCAAAAAATAATTACAATTAACATCTCAATCATAAAAGAAATCTGAAATTGTTAATATTATTTAAGAAAAGAAGCCTATTCAACTCTCAAGTAGTGTAAAGAAGTTCAAATAAATGTAAATGCTATTTATACCAAAGAATCCAATTGAATAAGATCATGAAACATTAAGTTATTCTAAACTTAAATTAATTAATGAATCTAACGATTTGATGAAACAATTATAAGATGAGTAAACACTCAGAAATTTCAATAAATATAATTCAAGAGATATAGATAAAAATTTCAAAGGGCAATTCAAAAAAGACAAAAACCTCAATTAACTAAAAAATGGTGAATATTACTAACAAGAATAAACTACTCTATCTTAAAAAGATACTGCATTATATAATTACTTAAAAGAATAAAAATGTATTGATGGTAGATCTCATTATGCTAATTAATAAGGTATTTTTACTTATTTTATACAGTATCAAAGTCATCTTAATCAACAAGAAGGAGCATCTTATCAAATCATAGAAAAAGATAACCATTGGGATAATAGAAAATCAAACCCAATTTAAAGGATAATGATAGTTGTATATCTGCAGATTTATCTTTACAATCTGTTTACGAATATTTTCTAGATGATTTATATACAGAATAAAAAAAACTTGAATCTAAATTAAATTTTTAATAAGCATTTAATGCTGACCTTGATAAATAAATGAAAACAATTAATAAAATGAAAAATATCAATTCACGAGTAATTGATTGCTCGTTAAATAAATTATTCGAAACTTTATGAAACTAATTTTATAATCAATTTTCTAATTTTTTTAAATATTTATTAATAATCATAGAAGTAGAATTTATTAATTGATAAATTTATTTTTTAAATACTTTAAATGATATTCGAAATATATTAAATAATTATATATGTCTTATTGAATTATATCTTAAAATTCAGAGAAACCATATAATCACAATAAAAATTATCCAACTTACTTTATTTTTTCAGTTTAAGATAACACCTAATCTAATTTCTTTGGATCCATTCTATATGTATTAATAACTATTTTTGTGCTTTTCTTCTTAGTCCTTTTACGTCTATGAATTGTTTTTGGTAAGAATCCATTTTAAAAATCCACAGAAAATTATCTATCCTTCTAAGTAGGTTAATCTAAATCACATTAATTAACCTATTAAATATAAAAATGTACTTCTTTATCATATTAATTATTAAATGAAGAAAAGAATTTTAATATATCTGTTTCTTATTTAAATTCTTTAATTCTATTCATTTAATTTTCAATTTCAACTGGATCTAATTTACTAAAAAATTTAAGGTTTTTTTTAGTTGGTGAATTAAGATCTTGAGTAAATGACTTTGATTATCCATGAAAATTAGTTTGAACTTGATCCTCAAATTTTAAAAATTAAATTTTGGATGGATCATTATCTTTACCTAATAATTTTAATTTCTATTCAGAAATATGAGATAATTCCTCATAACAATTTGAAGGTTTATTATTAAATACTAATTCAAGTTTAGATGCATTTTAAATTTATTCTTATCTTTGTTTATCTAATAAATATAATCATATTTTACATAACATTATTTAATACTTAGCATCCTAATCTGGATTAACCTCTAATTCTTTCATTAATTATTCAATAATTGATCTTTTTTATAATAAGGGCATATTATCTGGAATTTTGAATTATTCCATTAATTCTCTTTCATATTTCATTTTTTCAAGTTACTTTTAATATTCAATTTATCTTTATTTCTCTTTTTCTTGTTGTTCTAGCTTTCTAGGCTAAAATAAATTAATAATGATTTATACATCCATAGGTGATATCTAATTAGATGATTTTCTCCTAGCAAAATTTAGTGCAACAGCAGCAGCTGGTAATTTCAATTATTTTTTATTTTTTACTATTTTAGATCTATTTGATTTATCTCCTTATGAAGACTCAATTGTTAATTTACTTTCAGGTTAACTATCATCAGATCTTTATTATTATTATATAAAATCTTTAATTTAAGATCTAGATTTGTTATTTGCTCTACTATGTTTAATACTATTCTATGTACTATTAATAGGTATAAGCATTTTTTATTATGACTATGTGCCTTATACTAAATTTGATGTTGGAATATAAGAACTTGAAGGAATATATTCATTCTTTGGTGATGATGAGTATTTTTATTAAAGATTAGTTTAAGTAGGCATTTATTTTTAATCCTCTAATTTTACAAGTGAAAATGAAGCAATAGAATTTTGATGATTTTAAACCTTGTAATTAGGTGAACATTCTATTGATTCTTCTATTATCACATTATTGATTGTTTCTGTAGGTTCACATTAATTTACCTAAATATTAATATGTTAAGTAAATGTTTAATTATTCTAAAAGTTCTCTTCATCGTGCATAATGGAAGTGATACTAGTTTACTATTACAATAGTTTTTAAGCAGATTTTTTCATTATATCTAAATTGTCATGAGTTTAAAATAATGGATAATCTTACTATTTGTTAGACTCAATATGAGTAGTTGCTGGTCTTAATGTATTTAAATGTGCATGATGACTCTATTCATTTTGATTTAATGATTATTCTAACAAAGAGATTTATGATTCCTCATTTGAACCAGTATTTTCCACTTATTATTATTCCTATAGAGTTTATTAATCAAATAGTTTTAGATCATTTGATTATAATGTTTTAAGTTTTGTTTTAGTTGACTTTGCAGATATGATAGACCTAGCTGATTAAGGAAGTGACAGAAAATTCTATGTTGGATGCATTTCTTCAATACTTTTCTTTGGACTTAATTGGTCTTTAGAAAAAGTCTCTGATTATGATGCAAGTTCCTAGGTATTGGCAGGTATAAATGAAAATTTCACCTATTAAGATTTTTATTAAATTATTGGAGATTTCTAATCATTATCTATATATTTAGCACTTTAAATAATTGATGGTTAATTGTCAACTTTAATTTCTTTTGTATTAGGATCTATGCCATAACTAATATTCTTTAATCGATCACTTTAAGTC
Organism: Paramecium biaurelia; assembly: GCA_000733385.1. NCBI lineage: Eukaryota > Ciliophora > Oligohymenophorea > Peniculida > Parameciidae > Paramecium > Paramecium biaurelia. Next base: position 99,426 of record JPFL01000170.1, on the reverse strand, counting down.
ATGGGTTTTCTTTGAGTGCTAAAGTCTTCTTCATTGCTATAGTATTTTTATAGTTTTTCTTTGAGATCCATTTTGCTAGAGTCACTTCCCATAGGTAAATTTGATGATTATTTCCTAGAGTGACTTTATATTTATTGCTATTATTGTATATTACTGTCTTATTTATCAATTCTTAATAGTTATTAATTATTTTAATTCACATTTGATTCTATATTAGTGTTATTATTTTTTATGATAAAGTCTTCTTATTATTCTATTTCTCCATCCTAACTTACTATATTAATTATGGCCTTTTCATTTTTAAGAATAGGCAGATTCTCATTGATTGTAGACTACTTAAGAGATGGCAATTCTTTAATCATATTTTCTGCTTATGTACTATTAGGACTATTAAGTTAAAATGGATTAATGTAACGAGCAGATGAATCATTCTAATGTTAGCTTCTATTGGTGTGATATTTAACTAAACAACTATTATCAGTTTTATCTAATTTCAAGTTACTAATTCTATTTGATTATTGTTATTATTGTCCAATCATTAATGCATCTATTTCAGTAGTTTATTATTCCTTATTATTTAAATATCTATTGCTAAATGTATGAATGTAATTCTTTCTCATATCAATTGATGATGAAGCAATTGTTCTAATTTCATAATGAACTTTTTTTTCAAGTAGAGGTGTTTAATTTTTTATCAAATTTCTTTTGACTGTGCCTAATATCTAAATATGCAATGGTTGAATCACTTTTTGTTCTTTTTACCTTTTTGTTAATAATTCACAAAACTATGCCTAATCTACAAATGAGATTAACTATAGATGTCCTGCTAATACTCTTTCAACTATTGTCAAAATAAATAGTTCTTCTCTTTAAATATTTCTTTTATTATCAACCTCAAATTCATAAGCTTTCATTTTTATATTATAAAATAGAAATTAAAAAACTAACTAATATATATAAATTAATTAAAGATCAGACAATTATGTTCCAAAAGAATACTCAAAAATATGTTTTTAACCTTCGCTATTTTATAGAAATTAAATATATTACTTCCTATAAGATTATAAATTAACTTAAATTACCTTGATAGAAAGGGATTTCTTTAAATCATTATTTGTATATATAAGAATGAACTGATATGGAAAATTTGAATAAGAGTTATAGACAAATAAGTAAAGGAAAAAAAATTAATTATTAAGAAATGCTTTGATTTTTTGATTTAACCTTTTAAAATGCTTAAATTATTAAAAATCTAGAATAAAAAAAGATAAGTTTATCAAAACAATTTTTCAAAGATTGCTGTTATCAATTATAGATTAATTAATATAGAATTGAATAACTGATTTTAAATCAAGTACTATCACAATTAAAACCCATTTAAAAATCAGAAGCTTTATATTTATATTTATAACTTTTAAATTTAATATTTGATTTTATTTATTTTATAATCCTTTAACTGAATAATTTATTATAATTATTATTATATTATATCAACATAGAAAGCTTGACAACATTTTTCACTTATTTGTTTTATATAAGAAATATATTTTTATAAATCAATTATTTTATTTTACTTAAAAAAATTACTTACTGTTATTAATTATATTCAATAGTATCAAATTTAAAATGATAATGAGAGCTTATTATGACGATATAACCTTAGTTTACAAATATATTAATAATAAATAATTTAATACGTGCTATTTTGACATATTTCTAAATATTGTTCACAGTTATAGGCACATCAAGAAAATTTTGATACTGTAAGTATTTTGAAATATAGAAAAGAATTATGCTACTCCTAGCTATAAATCATAATTTTACATTATCAATAATGATTATAATTAACAGGAAAATATAAATAGATGTTTCATAATAGAGTGGACATTCTACATTTTCTAGATTTTTTAACTTTTTCAACATCTCCTTGTCTTTTTTAAGAGAAATGAGTATTTTTATGTTAAAATCTCACAATTTTGGCTTCTTCATTAAAATATCTCGAGGAAGATTGAGACAAGTTGTTTGATTATTTTTTAAGGATTCCTTTTATTGATTATATATGACAATTATTAGGGATTTGAGGATAATTGTTTTCTTCATTATTTGAAGAATAATTTATTTCTAGGGTTTAATCTTGGTTGTTAAGCATTTTATTATCAATAAAACCATTATTAGATTCAATTAGAAATGAGTTAATAGGTGCACCTGGATCGTTTACTCTTACTTCAATAAATACAGCCTTTGCTTAAGGTCTTTGAATTTTTTGAGATATATGTGCTTAAATATTGACATTTGATTTTTGGATTTGACTACCCATTTCTATATATTAATTAATCTTAATTATTGGTAATGATTTAAATTTATCTGATGAAAAAAATGATATTGTTCATAATAATAATTCTATTTTTTTAAAATTTAATTTAAATTATTAATATCAGATAATCCATATGAAATGGTAAGAATTAGATTAAAAAGATATAATAAGAGGTCTTTATCTATAATTAGTTATTTATGCAATAAAATTAAAAATAAACAATTCTTAGAATTTAAAAATAAATTCTTTTCTTAATTTGATTATGATAAATTATTATAAACAAAACTCCTGATTTATTAATTTGAGATTATTTATATATTACAAATTTAAGTATTCAGGAAATAGATGTATACAAAGGGATAAATTTCAGATAAATTTTGAAAAAGTAATTATAATTTTAGATTTATAGAGATTTGGGAAAACTATTCATAGATTTAATTGTTGTATACGTTTGCATTTAGATTAATAAGAAAAAGATCTGGCAACTAAGAAGAAAAAATAAAATAAAATTAATTGTTTAATCTTGTTTATGATCTCAACAGAATTATTCATTAAAATTGATTTATGTTTATTTTGTTGCATCTTTTTCTTGAATGTCTAGGATAAACCTAAACCTTTTTGAATTTAGAAATAGGGATTCATATTTTATAAACATTTCAGACAATACCAAAACCAAATACTAAAATAGTAGTAAAATTAGAATAAGAAATCTTCGATTCAACATAACTATTGATATGTGATACAGAAATTACACTTTTAAAAGAAAACTGTATTTATGATGTAAATTCTTTTGATTTGAAAAAAAATACTTAAATCATATAACTAATAAATAGCTTCCAATTAGAAAAGTACCAAGTGCAATTATTATCTATGAAATAATTTAATGAGTTCCCATAAGTAATAGGAACCTATTAAAAAACAATTTCAAACTTCTCCATTACCATAAGTACAATGGAAATTTCAGAATGTGCCTAGTATTTAAAAAAATATTAAATTTTTAGGTAATGCCAAAATGAGGGTATCTGTAAAAATGGAATGTGTGAATGTATAGAAGGATATTTTGGAGCTGATTGTAGTATTGCTGCTCTTGATATAACTCAATAATCTCTATATCATAAGAATGAATTTTACTATTTTAATATAAAGGGATGTGACGATAATTCTTGTTCTCTCAATATCAAATTTACAAAAATGGGCAGATATAGATAAACTTGTTATGCTGAAGATTGGTATTTATTAGAGTAAAATATGATTGAAAAAAGAGAGATAAATATTACAGATGTCCAGTCATGTTTATCAAAAATAAATAATTAAAAATTAAGTCCTTAACAATTTTCTTATTATATCTTTTATTTTGAAACAGAATGTGAAAATTCATCAGAACCAAAAGTCTAGAATACTAAAATTATATTAATAATTGTTATAACAACAGTTGGAGGATCCATAAGTCTATGTTTTTGTATAATTTGCTATTACTACTTTTGTAGAAAACAGAAGGAAGATCACTAAATACTTCCTACTATGTCATTATATCCAAAAACAGATATATAAAGATACTTACCTAAACAACAATATAAAACACTTATAAGTTAATATCCAGGTTTGATATCTATAGATGAATGTTTAATATGTCTAGATAAAATTAAGGAATCAGATTAAGTAAGATTGACTTATTGTACTCATGTCTTTCATATATAATGTATTGATAATTGGTTGGAGAAGAATAGAGTATGTCCTGCATGCAGATCTGAATTAGATGAAGTGACTTTGATAAAAATAGCAAAATAAAGGAAAAATGATTCGTTAATGTTTGAAAACAAAGCCAGTCGCTTGTATGGTGATATGGGTACACCAAATTTGACAATGACTCCTCAACTTCGATCGGTCGAAATCACTCATAGACACTGAGGTATTTGCTAATTTTTCGCTTAATGAATTAATCTATAAGTTCATTAAAATTTAATTTGTTTTTCTGTAATCCCAACAACAGCTTTACAGTTTCTACATATATGATAGATATCTTTGCAGTCATTCATAAATAAGACAACAGAACCTAATGGACTTTAGAATAATTCAATAAAATAACCCACATATGCATTACATTGCTATACACATCAAGTATGTCCACATCCCTCTTTAATATACTAATTTTGTTTCTCCTATTTGATCACAATGAAAACACATAATAACAGCAGAATCTGTATAGCCATTTGTATTAAAAGGTAATTAGTTTTCGTTATCTAAATCAATTTATTGAGCCATATAATATTTTAAATAATAAATATATAAGAATAAGAAATATTAGGTAGTATACATAAATAAAGAAATTTCTCATAATTTGAAAATTAATTGTAAATGAAATCCTATTGCATATGTAGAGATAAATTAATGATTCTATATACACTAAATATTATTATTATATAAAAAATAAATTATTAAAGCAATTGAGATGCAAACTCTTTTCAATGATTTAGGACCTATAAGAGAATATGATGAAAGAATTGAAGAATAGGATGACACTATCTATTCTTAAATAGTTGTTTATGATAGAGAATCATTGAGAATAGAATAATAAAATGATAAAGATCTTTTTGAAGGTATACAAGGAACTTTTAATATTGAGTTACAAGAGACAATGGAAACAAGTATAATATTAAATTATAATAATTAGCTTATAATAAATATAATGAACTTATTAAAATTGCTACAGAATTAACTTCATTATTTGGTTTATAAGACATGTTTACATTAAAAACAACTTAATTAACTAAACTATGTTTAATTGGATAATTGTAGATATAATCAGTGATTGAAAATCTTAGTCAAGATTATTCTCACATTATTCGAGAGTTTTGTCTTTATTCAAAAGAAATTAATCTAAATTACATTTAATAAATTCTAAGTATTTTAAATATCAATCTATTACCTAAAATCCTTTAGGTATGTGAAGAATTTTTTATTAAAAAACATACTAGAAAACCAAAACATATTTTAATTGAATTACACTATAATTTATCTAAATTTTTATGTGTTTTAGAAGCATTTCCTCATGCATGTGCCTCGTAAGACATGAAATATGAATATAAGAATAACATAATTGTTAGAGAAATTGCAAGGAAAGAACAGATTGATCATGCTTATAAATTTATATTGACTGCAGTTTAATCAGCTTAGGCAATGATGCAAAAGAAATCTGAAACAACAACCAAAATCTTTAGAGGATTAATTCACAATTTAGGACCTATCTATTATATGTTGGCTAGAAAATAAGGTTTATTGAAAGCACATTAGTTAATGGCAGAACCAACAGTAGAATTAGCTTTTGCAGTGTGGAATATGGGTGAAACTGGTTTGGCTAAACATCTTATGCCAATAATATTTCCATCTATAAAATATAAATAATGCATATATATTCCAAGATATTTTAAATAAATTAATCTTGAATATGTAAAATACTATTAGAAACGCTATATGGGTATAATCACACCACCTTAACCATTAATTGAAAAGAGTCCAAAATTATTATCATTTTATTAATTAATTGAAAATGGTGATGACAGAGTTAAAATTCGAATTCTTAATTCTGAAGCCTTAAATATAAGTTCATCCTCTAGTTTATAAAATTACTATTAAGATCCATTGATATAGATATCTAGAACTAGTTTTATTGATAGATTATTTCATAAGAAAACTAATGCAACTTATGAAAATATTATAATACACATTCATGGTGGAGGATTTGTTTCAATGTCCTCTAGATCTCATTAAACATATACTAGATTATGGGCTAACTCTATTGAAGTGCCAATATTTTCAATTGATTATAGATTATCTCCTTAATACTCTTTTCCTGCAGCTTTAGATGATTGTTGGCAAGCTTATCTTTGGATTATTCATTTTTCATTACATTATTTTAGTATAATAATCATTATAATATTAGATATAACTCCAAAGAAGATTATATTAATAGGTGATAGTGCTGGTGGTAATTTATGTGCTGCATTGACTGCTTTATGTATAAGAGAGAGTGTATATTTGCCTACTGGTATAATTTTAGCATATCCTGCAATAAATCTTGATCCAAAAAACTTCAATATGTATCAATTTGTTTCATTAGATGATGGATGTAAATTTTAAATTGTCATATTTATAGTGTTACCTCATTCATTTTTGAAATTATGTGTAAAATCATATATTTAAGATGAAACACTTAATTATAAGGATTCATTGATATCCCCAGGAGAAGCTGTTGATGAGGTATTGTAAAAATTCCCCTAAACTTATATCTTGACAGGAACAAATGATCCTTTACATGGAGATACTTGGACATTATTAGGAAGATTAATGTATTCATTTATTCAAATATACTTAAGTAATTTAGGGAAGAAATGCAAATTGTATAAATATGATTACATGCCTCATGGATTTTTGAATTTTTATAATTTGATTCCAAATGGAGAGTAATGCATAAATGACGTTATTCAAATAATAAAGGAGATATTTTCTTAATGAGGATTAATGATAATTATAATTTTTACTTAGAACCAATATATATTCAAAGTTTTATATTTGTATTTTACAATTAAAATGATAAATAATACATAATTCTTAACTTTTAGAACAAAAAAGATTAAATCCTAAATTATTATAATTAATATATAATGAAGAAAATTTCAAATCAGTTAAAAAATCTAGACTTTTTTAGTGTGACTTATTCCCCTGCTATATCAGATGGTCTTAATTATAATCATTCTAGTGTTATAGGTGGAATTATCTCCTTGATTATTGGTGCTCTAAGTTTAATTTATTGTATTTACTACATGTATTTGTGGTGGAGTTATTAGCTATTACCAAAAGTTACAGAGGATATAAATAATTTTTCAGAGGATATTGATTTTGGTTTTATCAATAATAGAATGTAGGTAATTCCATATGACAATAATGGAGTATCTAAAATTAATCCATTTAAAAGTGATGAGATTATCTTAATGCCATTAATTATTGATCTTGATGTTGGTGATCTTGAACCTCTAATTAGTAACATTACAGATGAATAATTACTTGATATTAACATTAAAATGGGAAAGGATAAATAATTTATAATTATTTTTTCGCTTTGTAATGAAGAATATTTGATTGGTGATTACAAATGTGCATCTGAAGAATTATAATTGAAATACTTTAATTAATCAGGCAATATGTTATATACCAATATAGAATTCACTACCATCAATCCATCAACATTTGAACCTTAATAATTTCAGAGGACTTATCCAATTTATATTCATACTGGTGCAGAATTATGTTCTTAAATTACTCTACATTATTAATTAAATCATTACTTAATAAATAAAGCATTTCTATTTGAAACTAATTCAGAAGAGAATAATTATATATCTAATTCACTGAATTATCCATAATTTGGTACAAAGAGATATTGTGATAAAACCTTTTTAAAAAATACTTATGGGGTTTATTGGATATTATTTTAATAGTAATATCGTACTATTTAAATTGGATATCCATCAATCAGTGAAGTTTTTGCAGCAATTGGATCAATTATTAGTATTCTATTTTCAGTCAAATATTTGATAACTCTTTTAAATTTGTCTTAATTGAGATAATCAGTATTAGATGATTTAATGAGATAATATTATCCTGAAATTAGAAGATTTGATATCCTTAAAACCTTATGGGGATAAATTAAATCGGTTAAATTTGATGGTTTATAAGTAGAAGTACCTAGTTTTTTAGCATTTTAAAAATAGATTCATTCTTAAATGGCTTGTAAATTAAATTATAAAAACTTATTGTATGAAATGTCACGATTTTAATTTATTATTATGTCAATGAAAAGACGGAAAGAAATAGAAAAAGTTCATGCAATAGGAATTAAAGTTCCTATGAGATTATCTGATTCAGGAGAATCATATGTTATTTCAGAGGGGATTTAAAACCAATAAAAAACTCTTAATTTTAGACACATGGGCACTCTATAATCTAAATATGATATATTATCTATCAATGATGCTTTAATATTAAGTTAGGATTACAAAAAGTTTACGTAACAACAAGAATTACAAATTGCTTAAACAACAAATAATGTTGATAATTGTAATGATAATGAGGATAATGAAAGAGAATAAGATTTCTATGATATCAATTATGTTAAATAGTAGGAGTCACCCAAAATTAAACATAATGATGATGATCTTTGATATATAAAAATGATATTAATAGATGAATAAATTTAAATTCATAAAGTTATATTGTATATAGTTAGATAAATTAATCTATTAACCAGATTCTTATATCAAATATAAAATTTAGTATAAACTAACCAGTGTTATATACTTTATTGATTTCTTTCTTTCCTATGTTATTTATTCTTTTATAAACCTCATATTGAATTTTAAATTAAATTTAAATTTGTAAAATTTTTGATAAAATATACAAAATAGATTAATAGAATATCTAATTACTTTTTGATCATCCTTATATTTATGACCAAACAAAGATCATTATAGATTTTTATCCAAGATCTAAAAATACAATTATTTTAAGTTCATGTTCTGGATATAGTGAATATATCATAGATTAATAAATGGATTTAAATATTGTATAGTTATGGGAGTGATTCTTTGAAAAAATGTGTAATACTGGATTTTCAAAAATTTAAATCATTTTAATTAAGTAAATTCTAGAAGCCTAAATTTGAATATTGATAACGAATAAGTGAATATAAAATTTTAATAAATTAATTCATTTTAAATATCTTTATGTAATAAAAAGCAGACTACAGAAAGGAATTAGCAGAAACAGCATAAAAAATCTGTACTCCAGGTAAGGGAATTTTAGCAGCAGATGAAGTAAATTATTATTTAATTGTTAGTCTCAAGGAACTATTGGAAAGAAGTTTGTTACAATCAATGTAGAAAACAATGAAGAGAATAGAAGAGCCTATAGAGAATTGTTATTCACATCTCCTGGAGTTGAAAATTACATTAGTGGAGTGATTCTTTTCTCAGAAACAGTATTTTAAATTAGATATATTTTTAGGTCAAACATGCTACAAAAGAAGGCAAGAACTTTGTTGAATTATTAAAAGAGAAAGGAATTGTTGCTGGTATCAAAGTCGACAAAGGTTTGGGAGTAATTCCAGGAACTTAAGATGAATCAGCTACTCTTGGATTAGATTCATTAGCTAATATGGCAGCTGAACATTATAAACTTGGCTGTAGATTTGCTAAATGGAGAGCTGTTTTGAAAATTGGCAATGGATTACCATCTTAATAAGCCATCTAAGAAAATGCTTGGGGATTAGCAAGATATGCTGCCATTTGTTAAGAAAATGGACTTGTTCCTATTGTTGAACCAGAAATTCTGGCTGATGGTGATCATTCCATTGATGTCTGTCAAAAAGTCACAGAAAAGGTCTTGGCTGCTGTCTTTAAAGCTTTGAATGAAAATAATATTTTCTTAGAAGGATGTCTTCTTAAACCCAATATGGTCACTCCAGGATCAACAAACCCTGATAGAAGCAAAGTAACTCCTTAAGAAATTGGATATAGAACAGCTTTAGCTTTGAGTAGAACAGTTCCTCCTGCCCTTGTTGGTGTTACTGTAAAAATCTAGAATTAACAATTAGTTCCTTTCAGGTGGATAATCAGAAGAAGAGGCATCTTTGAATTTGAATGCTATGAATTAATTGACAACTGTGAGAAAACCATGGACTCTATCATTTTCATATGGAAGAGCTCTTCAAAATACAGCTGTTAAGACTTGGGCTGGAAAATAAGAAAATTGGGAAGCTGCTTAACAAGCTTTATTAACAAGAGCTAAGGCTAATAGTGAAGCCTAATTAGGTATGAGTTTCTATGAAATAATTCTAGGAAAATATTAAGGAGGAAAAGGCGGAGCTTCCAATGAGTCATTATTCGTTGCCGATTACAAATATTGAGTATTATGATATTTCATAAAATAATACGTAATATCGTCATTATTAATTCTAAAAATATCATCATATATAATTTAATGACGAAATTTGGGAATAATATCATGATAATGCGTAAATTCTTAATTATTTACGTGGATATTAATTTGTATTAATATATGTAACAAGACAATTAATTGAACTCCACTTCATAACACATATTTTCCCATTTGACATAAGCTCCACCAGATCCAATCTTTGGAATTATGAATGCTTATAAAGCAGACACTTCTGATAAAAAGATTGATCTTGGTGTAGGTGCATATAGAACAGATGAAGAAAAACCATATATATTTGACATTGTGAAAAAAGTTGAATAAGAGATCATCAATGACAATTCATTAAACAAAGTATGAGTCATATTTTGAATTATTTAAGGAATATTTACCAATTGAAGGTTTACCTGATTTTAACAAAGGCTGCTAAATGTTATTATTTGGTAAAGACAATCCTTTGATTGAAAGTGGAAGAATTGTAACAGCTTAATGTTTAGGAGGAACAGGTGCACTTAGAGTAGGATTTGATTTTGTTAAAAGACATTTATCAGGAGATGTATATGTCTCAAATCCAACATGGAGTAATCACAATTAAATTCTTGACAGGGTTGGATTAAATTAAGTAAATTACCCATATTATGATCCTACTACCAAAGGATTTAATTGTACAGCAACTCTTGATTGTCTATCATAAGCTAAATAGGGTTCTATAGTTTTATTACATGTTTGTGCTCATAATCCAACAGGTGTTGATCCAACTGAAACTGAATGGTTATAAATTGCTGATGTTTGTAAATCAAGAAATTTAATACCATTTTTTGATTGTGCTTATCAAGGATTTGCTAGTGGATGTATTTAAAAAGATGCATATGCTGTACGTAAATTTGCTGAACTTGGATTCTAAATGATTGTTGCTTATTCATTCTCAAAAAATATGGGTTTGTATAATGAAAGAGTAGGAGCATTACATATTGTTACATCTAATTAAGAGATTGCTGCAAAAGTATTGAGCAATTTAAAAATTGTAATCAGAACTCTATATTCTTGTCCACCTGCAATTGGAGGTAGAATTGCAAGTAGAATTCTTTGTAATGAAAAATATTTCAATGAATGGATTGAAGAATTGAATACTGTTACAGGAAGAATTATAAGAATGAGAATTCTTCTGAAGAATGAATTAGATAAACTTAAAGTTGAAGGAAATTGGGATCACATTATTAAATAAACAGGATTCTTTACATTTACAGGTTTGACACCATAATAATGTGATAAATTGACTTAAGAACACCATATTTATTTACTTAGATCAGGAAGAATGTCAATGGTATTCAATTCTTATTAATAATATAGGCAGGAATAACTTCAAAAAATGTAAGTTAATTAGCAGAAGCCATTAAAATTGTTGTCTAAAATTCATGAGATATATTATTAAATTATCGAATAATTTATTATCATTGAAGGCTTAGCTCAGGGGTAGAGCGTTGGATTCCAGGTCCAGGGGTCGCGCGTTCAATTCGCGTAGTCTTCATATTTTTTATTTTTTTATTATTAATATTTTCTTATCAAAATAAAATTTAATAATAATTGTGATTGAGATGGCTAACAAAAAACAGTTCTTTTTTAATTAAATAATTGAAGAGACCTTCTTTACATAATCTATCCTTAAGAAAAATAAAACTATTTATGGAAAATTATATTAGATTTTCTATCTTTATAATTTAAAATAATGAGTAATTATGTATATAATAAAAAAAATGCAACAGACTAAATTATTCTTTATTTTTCATTCCAAGATAAATAATATAGATTATCAATTGAAATTATAGGGTTTTAAAGAATAATATTAATACATACTTTATTTATTCTTAAAGTAACTAATATTAAATAAATAGAACTTAAATTTTTAACTTCATAATATATATTAATTTTTATTTCAATGATTTATAATTTTTCTTATATATTGTCTTATTGATGCAGTTTTATGAATTACTTATAATGGAATTATTGTTAACATTAATCGATTCTTGAGCATATCACTCAAAATACGGAAAACAAGTGGAATCCATATAAAAAAGTAAATAAAAAAGAGAAATATATTAAAACTGATAAATAGTGCAACTTTTAAATTTTTATTGTTCTATGAATTTTACTTCATTGAGTCAATTAAGGCTTAACTTATATACTTGTAAGCAGCTCTTATATATCTTTCCTACATTAATCTCATATTTTAAGCCTAATTAGTATTTACTAAATTCAACATATAATTAAGTCTCTTATTTTCAGAAATTTTGTAAACTAAATCATAATCATAAGAGTTATTGTATTCAATAAAAGAATTCAAGATTTGCCTATAACTTTCGAAATATTTTGCCATTCCAATAGACAATCCTTATTGTAATACTCCATCATTAAAGTTTAAGCAAGTATCATAGTTAATTTCTTTATCAATTTAAACAATATAATCACAAGGAGTTAAAATGAAGATATTATTGAATGTCTACAATAATTCAATTAATTTTTTACATCTAAGTAATTCTAATTTAGAATATCTTAATTTTAGGAATGAATTTAGTGAATGGCTGCATCCAAGTTATATAGTTCAGCAATCAAAAAGTTCAGAATTTAAACTGAGGAATTGCCAAAAATTATGTAATTCTCAATTTCTAATGATTTTCTTAAGGCATTATCAGAATACCTATAATAACACTCTGCAAATGTAGTCTAATTAAAAACAGGTATTAATTGTATAATATCGGATGTTTCAGACTAAATTAATAAAATAGAAATATTTACTTAAACTGAAACAAATAAATATATAAAATAGGTTGCCATAATTACTATTACAAAAAATAAAGCAAGTATTAAATGCTTATAATTTTAATTTGAGTTTCTAAACTTCTTTCTCTTTTTTCTACCATTTAATAAATGATCTCCTTCTTCCTTTTCTTTTTCTTTATTTTCATTTTCTTCCTCCTTTTCATCATTATCTGTTAAAAACTATTAAATTTATTAATTGTATTTATATACATCATCATCATCATCCCCTACTTAAAGACTAGTAATGAAATTCTCACACTTTACATAGACAGACTTAATTTTTTTTTCATTCAAATCTAAAAATAATTGCAATGCTGCTTAATTTACAACTTAAATCTTAATTATAAATAAAATAATTAAACATATTCTAATTTTAATTGAATAAAATACTAAATAAACAATATAATAGAAGCTATTGTCAGAAAAGCAGTCACTGAAGTTTCTAATACTTCACATCTTGATATTATATTATATTTAAAATATTCAGCTGGAATATCTAAATTTGTTGTTAAAGAATTGAAAACATTATATTCAAAATAATAAATATTACCATTTTGATCATTAATTTCATCTAATGAACTACTATTAATTTATAATGCTTTTGCAATTGCAGATTACACTGCTTCATTAAAAGTGTAATTCTAAACTCCTCCCTCCAATGTTTCTATTTAAACATTCTACATTTTATAGTTATCTTCTACCCGTTAATAATCATTCCCAATCTCAGCAGAAACCAAAGTCAAAACTTTTTATAAATCAATCAAATTTTGTAATTCCTTATCCAACCATCCTCTAAACTTCTATTCAACATTAATATACCCTAACTAAGGATCTTTCAATAAAGGATATTAATCATAATGTAGAGCTCTTAAATCTTGTATTACAGATTAGATTCCCATTAATGTACTTGCTCTTTAATTATTCCATGATACCAAAGGCAAAGAGTCCAATAGATTTTAATTGAAATCATAATTGATGAAATATTCTAAGAATGCTATCAATACTAAAACTAATGTTATAATATTTATGAATATTCTAAAATGGATTGCTGTTCTAGGTATTTTAGATTAAGATAATAATTATTCTAATTGATTTTTTGATCTATATAGATTTTCTGTATCTTTTTCGGTCTTTTAATTGTCTTCATTGTTGTCATTCTATTAAAATAGACTTTGCATATTGTCATCTTCATATTCATCTGATTTAGATTCTTCTATATCAATAATTCGATCTCCAATTAATCTAACTATTTTGATTCCCTCTCCATAATTTGTTTAACTTTCACTACCTTATACTTATGGATCAATAATAATTTATTGAGATATTTTTGTTTGATCTTCCCATATAACACTTTAATCTACTTTTATAGTTGGATCTTAAGAATCTAATCCATTTCCTAAATCCAACAAATATGTTAAAGTTTAACAATTAAATTTAAATTAAAATTGATTTGAAATGGACTTATTTTAAATATACAATTAACTTTTATCTTGTGATTTAATTTTCTCTATCTTTATAATATATCCTTAAAGTTTATTTTAAATTATTTCATCTTCTATACATTAAAATTTGATTTCTTGAAGGTAGCATTAAAACTATATGTATTTTTAATTTTAATTCTCAAATACTTGTGAATGTTCTATTTCTAAATCTTATAAGGAATTATAAGATGTAGTATTGGTCTTTGATGATCTAGTTCCAAGTATTTAAGTTACAATTCCACCTGCTTTTTATAGTAATTCTTCTTTTCGATCAAATATATCTTAAAATATATCTAAAATATTGATAGGTTTTATAGTAATAGATTTCAATTCCAACCCAAACATTCTAATACAAGTTGAATTAATGTTTTCAATAATACCATTAGTTTAACATACAATTATACTCATAGGTTTATGATAAATATCCTATTTAATTGTTCCACACATAAAAACACCTGTATTAATTGTTTATATCATTCTTATATTTAATTAACAAGGTATGATATAACCTTACTTATTTTTAACATAAATAGATTTTTCTTTAACTTAATAATTTGGATTAAAGTCTTAATACTTTTCTAGAAAATTCTCAAGAAAATGATCATGATACTTTGAAAACCTATTGATTAAATATATATAATTACAGATCTGGTTATATTAAATTTAATTTCCTATTCACTAAATCAGTTTTAGCATATCCTAATAAACTACATGCTGCTTTATTTAGATTACTAATAATTCCAATCTTATCTACTTCAGTCAATATTGTTATTGTAGGTAGACATTCATTTTAGATTTCTTCTAAATCAATTGCTTTAAATTTATCATTCTAATTCATTCTACTTTATTAAATCAATTTTTATCCCATTTCCTCATCATTCAATATATTTGTGTAATATTTACCCATCAAACGATTCAATTTAGATGCCTTTTAATTTAATCTCTTTAATCTATTCCATTATTCTTAAACTAAATGTACAGAATCTAAAATCTTAAACCCTAAATTATTGATTCTACCAATATCTGGGATCTCCTCCTATAATTGAGCCCAAAAGTCTATATATATTAGAGATGTTTTCTCTATTTATTATATCAATTATTTGCTTTAAGTTTAAAAGGCTATTTCAGTCACTAAATCAACTTGATTTAAATTCTCTTGTTATTATTCTTACAAATCATCTTCCATAATTCGTTTATATCTATAGATGATAAATTCATGATCAAAACTAGGACCACTTTATTCTGCCTATTACAATTCACTCAAGGCTTATTATTTTAATTTTAATCTATCAATTAAGAAATATGAGTAATTTAATCTCAAAAAAACATCTTATGGAAATTGTTTAATACCATCATAATAGATTTAACTAATCAATTCTATGAATACTGTAAATCTTTCTATATCCTAAAGGGAAGTATGCTTATTTTTATCATTCAGACTTTTTTTTGATTTTAATATACAATCATTCCTAACACATGTTTATTTATGTATTTCTATAAATCCATCTAACATTAATGATGAATGTTAATCATTCTTATCCAATAATTATAATAAATATTCACATAAGATAATTATCTATTATCCTGATATTGGTTTATTGATATTTGAACTTAATAAATCAACTTCAATTATTTATTCATTTATTATTATCAAAATAATTAGTGGTATTCCACCCACCCAACCCCAAATTACATCTCTAAAGTATTGACCTTCCAATAGATAAGCAAATATTAGCATAATAGATGTCCACATATTTAATGCAGTAATTATTGACCATAATTTTTAAATTACTTTATTGTAAAATGGCTTTTCTGTATGGATTTAATAAAATAGAAAAAAACTTGATAAAGTATATATGGTTAAAAACAATGAACTAAATCTTGGTGTTTCAAGCAATTAATATGCCATGATAATAATGAAAACATTAATATGATAATATGAAAATGGTCTGCCTGATCGTTATGCATAAGCATTTCCATATACACTCTTACTCTCAAAATATATTAAACATGTAGTGCTTGTTAGTATTTGTAATAATAGGATGGCTATGATTGCAAAAATAGCATGAATATAATGATCATTACCCCAACATACAACATCTTCATTGTAGAACCAAATTTCAACTCCATCACTATTAAATCTACAAGAAAGTAGCTATAAATATAGATATTAATATTGTACTCCAAAAAATAAAAGCATAATAGGAGTAAATCCAATTGTTAGAAATAACTTTAACAAAGATTTCAATATTAATAATGGAAGTACAGCTACCTTAAAGGCAAATGCAAAGATTATGAATAATGCAATAGATAGTATAACTAATCCAAAGAAAGTGTAAAATACAGCTAAGTAAAGCTCTAATTTTTAACTTCTTAAGTGAGCACTTATAACAAAGTAACTTATTATTTATTTAAATTATTACGAAAGAATATTATTTAAATCAGTTGCTACTTCTTCATTATTCCATACATATAATATTTTAGCTCCAAAAGCCAAATAAGTTAACTGTAACAATTACACAATTGAAAAAAAGATGGCAATATATAATGATTCTTCACCCTATTTCATCATCAGATAAACTACTCTAATATATATATATGTTTGTCTATTTACTTGTAAATACTTAGTTTTATCTCATTTATTAATCTGATTATTTAAGAAATATTTACATCAGATGATGAACGATTGAACATTCTTATTATTATAATAATTATCTAAAATATTAATTTTGAGCTTTTGTAATTCAAAAAAAATTGCTTTATCATTATTTTTTAAAAAGTAAATACAATTTGATATGAGTCTTAAACAAGAATTTACATAAACTCTTTGGGATTAATTGAAGCAATCACTATTTAAGTATTCATTTTCACGTAATCCTAGTGTTGCATACTAAATTATTGGTTAAAATAACTAATCCCTATAAACAACTTGTTTGCTATCTCTTATCTAGTTTATTCAACTTTTATATTTCCCTTTTTAAATCTAGATTTAATTTGCATGGCATAACATGGATCTATCAGGGGATATCCAAAAGTTTTTACAGTATTTTACTATCATAAGAATGCTTAACCATTAGAAAACTTCCATATATTTAATAGGAATGTATAGTGCAATTAGTATTGTTCTATTAATTGCAATAATTGTATTATTGTCAGCCATCATAAAATAACTCTTGAATAATTAATTTCTTATGTTAATACTAAGTATTGCTTTAAAATTGATAATGACAGCTGGATTTGTTGAAATTTTGAGATTACATTTAGGAGTACTATTTTATGTATATTAATATAGTTTTTAGTATGTAAGAGAGATAATTAAGGTTAATTAAAAATGTTGTATACAACTGATTAAGTATGTTGGACTGGTAGTTACATTATTCATGCTTGCATAGTAATATTTTCATTAATTGTTTTGTACTTTATTGTGATCATTGGATCTAAATTATTTATTGAAGTTAGAAATAATAGAAAGAATACATTTTCATAAAGAGAAGCATCTACTTACACATTTATATTTGTGTATGTATCATTATCAATGATATCATACTCATTAATAGAACTACCAAAATATACTATAATTGTGATTCTAATTTAAGTTTAGACAAGTTTCCTTTTCTTTTATAAAATTCGTTTCAAAAAGCCCTTTTATAATAGAAATGTTTAAAAACTTTGGTAAGTTATAAGTGGTTTAGTCTTTTATACAAATTTTATGTTATTAACTACTTTTACATTTGAACATTTAGTTTTTATAGGCACAATGAAAGGTTGGATTGTGTCTATGCCAATGCTTTTGGTTATTCTATTATAAGATGATAGATAAACCATCAATTTATTAAAGACCAACATGAGTTAAAAACTATCAAGTCAAGAAATAATCTAGCTTTCTGAATTTTTGATTGAATTATGTGAATGTTTTGAAAAAGATAAAAATAAGGAAATTCTTGTATTAGGTTTCTTGGAAGTACATAAACAAACTTGTTTGAATCCTTAATGTGCAATTAAGACATCAATTGAATTATCTAAAAAATTTAAAGACAATCTTAAATATACAGATAAAAGAATGATTTTAAAAGAAATTATTGATTAAATTTATTAACTTGGCCTTTAAACTTATCCACTTAGTGTAGATTTAAAATTGCATTATTCTTATTTCCTTTTAGACACAATAGAGTAAGGATAAAAGGCTTTAATAGAAGTGGAAAAGGCTGAAATGTGCAATCCATCTTTTGCATAAGAATTTTTAATGTTTAAAATGAGGAAAATTATTGATTAAACTTTCTAGAAATCAACAACAATAACAACAAATTAAGTTAAATATATTTAAACAATAAATAGAGGCATAAAATATTAATATACATATATTAAATAGTTGGTTGAAGATTGTGCTTATTATAAAATTTAATTTTGGAATACATTACTTGATGAAAATCCAAATTTATCATTAATTTAAAAATATGGAAATCTAATTCTTGGATCTATCCATTTATTAAAAAAATAATTATTCAAAATTTAAAGAAATAGTTCTTTAGATACATCTATTTATAGAATAATTTAGAAATTTTCTAAATATGTTCATTAATTAGAAAATTTTAAAGGTTTTCAAATGGCAAATAAATAGAAAATTATTTCTCAATAATCAGAACATTAATATTTAAAAAATTAAGATGAACTTAGCACATATTCATATCCAGTCTTAGTTTTGGAATTATTTAGTAAAGCCAATTAACCAACAATAATTAGGAATGTGAATTAAGCATTTCATTCTTTATTAGGATATTCTAAAACAGATGTTATTGGAAGACCATTATCATTAATAGTATAAAATACGTAATTAAATTAATTTATAAATAGGTATTTGAAATTACATAGTATTTTTGTTGAATCATATTTTTCTTAATTAAGACAAGATCAAATTAATGAATCAAATGAGAGATCTTAATTTTTGGTATAAAAAAATAAATATGTTATCTAAACATTTAGCATTAATTCAATATACATATCTGATAAAGGTGTATTTTAATTTTGCAGATTGAGACAAGATAAATGTTATAATAATTGTGCATACTTAATCTTTGATTTAGATGGTAAAATAGAGAGTATTTCAGCTACTTGTATATCTATACTCAATTTAGACATTCGTCAATTACAAATAAGGCAATTAACAATATAAAAATTATTCCCTTACCTTATGTATAATAAGGAAGATTATCTTAATAAGATGAATTCTATTGTTTTTGAAAATCTAACAAACTCTTTTAGCAAAAGTTCAGATTTTGAAGAAAAGTAAAATAACTAATGTGTCACTCATTTATATAATGCATAATTATTTGAAATATCTACTAAAAATTACTAATTTACTTAAGTAGATAGTAGATAATAAATATGTGGTTACTACTTAAAAGTTCAATTAAATGATATATTTACACCAAAAGATTATTATCTAATCAAAAAAAACATTCTTAAGCATTAAATCAAATTTTCAATTGAGTAAAATTAATACATCTGTATAATATTATATTTTATTATAATAGTTGAACGTGTCAGTTAATCAACTTCTTATTATGAATCAATCAAAAATGAAAGTGAAGTCTAAGATGAACCAAAAGATGATGTCTTCATTTAATAAAGCTTTCCTAGTAAAAAATTACTTTCTATGACTTATTTTAAATAATAATAAGGTTTAGGTTAAGATATTAAAACAATGAGATTATTTCAAGGAGAAATAAAAGAAATTATTGATCTAGATTAAGATGAAGAAGAAGATGAATAAATTAGAGAACGAACTTAAAAATTATAACTTGAAGATGAAAAAGAATAACCAAAATAACTTAAAATATGTAATTAGGATGACTTAATGTATTATCTATTAAGTGTCCCTTACTCTCCACTTTTAAAGAAACTCATTTTTATTCTTAATACTTTAATGATTTTAATGTTTGTCATTGCTATTGTGATGTACTCAGTCATTATTTAGACTCAAAGTTAATTTGAATCAGCAATCTAACTTTTAGCAGCATCTAATTAAAGATTTGCATCTATTCTAAATATATAATCAAATTTATAAGATTTACGAGGATGCTATTATAATCTAGAGCCTTATACTATGAGATCTACAGGAGGAAGATATGTACAAATAAATTATGCTGAGTTAAGTAAAGAATTAGAGATTTTACTATTTAATGATAAAATTTTAAATTCAGCCAACATTTAAATTAACAAGAATTATCAAGCAGTTTTAGACGAATTTTAATCTGCTTAAGTGTAAATGTTTACGAAAGATAATAATTATCAAAACTTTACATTTTCTTAAGCCATATAATAAATTATATCTAAGGCTATCACTTTAAATCACTCAAACATATCATCTTTTATTGATGAGAACGAAGACTTTCATTATTATCTTCATAATACACTTAATTAAATCCCTAAGTTTTAATTAGTTGCACAATCTTACTATTACTCTAACATTCTAAGTTTGATAGATAATCTTTATGTTGAGGAAAACTTATTTTTAAGTATCTAAATCTGTTGCCTTTTATTTATATTATTATTCTTTTAAATATACATTTTTTTTCATTAAAAAAACATTAAGGAGATTATCTCTTTGTATTTAGAAATTAGAGAAAATTATATTAAAAAGATGATTAATTAATTTTAAACCTTTTTATAATTGTTATAATTGAATGAAAATGATGAGGTAATTATTATAATTATTAGAGATTGAATCAATATAAGAAGAAGATGAAGTTTAAGATGAAAAAGATTATTATTTAGGATAATCAAATAAATAAAAAAAAAGAAAATCAATATTTAAAATGAACAATTTTCTAAAAATATAAGTAAACTTCCTTTTCTTTCTAACTTTACTAGTTTTCTACTTTTCCTACTTATACTTTTCATCAAACGTAAATATGTATATATAATTAAAATTTAGACTATAACTAATTAAACTAACTCTTTAGTTCCTTTAGTAAATCTAACATCATATATGCCTACTTAATATAGATTAATAGATAATAGTATTAAAGAGATGCTTTATGATGAGAATGCCATTATATTTAATGAGCTTAATTCAAATCAAAAGATACAATAAGTATTAGAAGCGATTAAACTTTTGGATGCTGAACTTCATTCCTTGAATTAATAAAATGAATTGATATTATCTGATCAATATAAAAAGGTTTTCAATGAAATTTACATTCAAAATCCATGTGATATTATATTAGCAAATGATGCAACAGTAAATTCATCAGCATGCTTAAATTTTAATAAAAATATTTTGTAAGATGGTTTATCTATTGCAATAACAAATTTTTTTGAAAATGCACAAAATATGTTACAACAATAATCATTATATGATAAAAATGCTGTATATAATAATTTACCCTTTAATATCAGTTCAAATCATCGTAAAAATTATACATGTAATATTTATAATACAAGAATTGGTAATGCAAATAGAAAAATGCAAAAAGTATTTATTAGAGTATGTCACATGTAATTATTAGAGGAGTTACAAAGTTATTTAAATTCTCATTATTCAGATCTATAATTACAATTCACTCTATTATTCATGATATTTTGTGTGATATCAATTCTAGTGTATTTTGTGATTTGGATTCCATTACAAACAAGATTTTATTATGAATCTAAAACTGCCAGAGAAATACAATCACTAATTCCACTTGATCTTTTTAATAATTGTTAATCTTTACAAGCATACCTTAGATAGATTAAAGAGAATCGTTGATATTTATTTGATTGAATGACAATAAACATAACTTTTAGTATTTTAACTTAACTCAATTAAGTCATCAATCCATTCCAATTATTTTTTTATTTCTTATTTAATATAATTTTGATATCTTTCTTTAAATATTCATTCACAATAATGAAAATATAATTAAATATTATAGATTTTCATTTTAAAATAAATAAAATACACTTCTTTTGGTTTTCTAGAATTTATGATTTAAATTTCTAATTGTTAAATATAAATACTACTTCTAGATAGTATTTTATTTGAATATATTAGAATGAAGAGGAATTAATCGGAAAGGACAATTCAATTTTTCATGATTTTTGGTGTTCATTTTAATAAAATTTTATAAAATTATTTAAATAATAATATGTAATTAGAAGCTCCATAAACTTTTGAATTCAATTGTTTTAAAAAGGGATAAAAGGGGTCAAAGTAATACAAAGGAATAGTAAATAACAATAAGCTTGAACTTTACAAAGTATATATTAATATTTAATAAATTTAAGGAGAATGCTAAGATCCCAAAATATGTATTACCTATTTAATTGTAAACTCATGTTAAATGGGAGGTTGAAGAAGAAAATATTAATGGGAAGAAGCACTACAAAATTGTTTCATTCAAGTTTTAATAAGTAATTTGTGGCAATTTAATTTTAAGATCAAATAGATAAAAGATTCTTAAATTGCTAAGGTTACATGTTTTTGTGGAGATGATATCACTCTTACTAAATTAAAAGAACATCTAAGAAATAAAATAATCTTTCAAAGAATTTAAGATTTTTACACACCTCTCCAAACTTTAGGAAAAGGAGCTTCTTCTAGAGTATTATTAGTGAGACACAAAAACTCTGAACTTTATTATGCTGCAAAATGTGTTGATAAGTCATATGTAAATGAAACAGAAAATGGAATTGTAATTAGCATTTTTTAATATTAAGGAATCAATGTTTCAAGAGATTACTATCAATAATGACTTGGATCATCCATCATTTATTAAATTACATGCAGTTTATGAAGGTGATAATACTTTCTATATGGTAATGGATTTGTTAGAAGGAAAGAGTTTACATGATGAGTTAAATAGCCATAAAAATGGATTCCCTGAAGAAATAGTGCGTAATGTGATGTGGGTATAACATATATTTAAAATTTAATTTTTAGTAAATTCTGACTGGTATTGAATATATGCATAAGAAGAACATAATGCATCGTGATCTTAAACCAGAGAACATTATGTTATAAAGAAAATCTGATTTGAATTCTTTAAAAATAGTTGATTTTGGATTAGCAACTTATTGTAATCTTGATAAGTAGAAATTAATTATTTAAATTTTAGGTATTTATTTCCAAAATGTGGTACTCCTGGTTATGTTGCACCTGAGGTAGCAAATTTAGTTGATAAATTAGAAAAATATGATAAAGTATGTGATGTATTTAGTGCTGGTGTTATATTCTTTAAATTGTACAATCTATTATTTTATAAATTGATAGATTAACTGGTAAAGATCTTTTTCCAGGTGTAGGATTTAATTTAGTATTAAAGTTAAATAAATAATGTAAAATTGATTTGACTCCATTATAAATGAAGAAAATAGATCCTACCATTATTAATTTAATATAAAGAATGCTTGAAAAAGACCCTACAAAAAGAATATCAGCTAGTGCATGTTTATTGGAACCATTTTTTGAAAAAAGTCACATTTAAAATTAAGAACTCAAGCTTTAAACTTCCACATAAAAAAAATAATTTTTCTCTTCTGGAGGAAAGAATTTTCAAACTTAAGAATTTTAAAGTGATTCACCTTCATTATAAAATACAAAATAAATTGATAAGGGATCTTTTGTTACTTAAGATTGTGCATTCAAAGGATTTAAGGAACCCTAACATAATAAATTAATGTAAAAATTCAATACTACAGAATTTGATCATGTGGATCTTAATAATAATGGAAGTCCTATTGAAAAACAAAATAGTAAATTTGCCAAAAATGATAAAATTGAAGAGGAAGATGAAAAATGATATAATATAGATATTGAAAAATTAATTATATTTTTTTCCAAATTATTTATTAAGGAATATTATGTCTAATGATTTAAATAAGAGAATCTTATAGAGAAATTTTAATTAAGTTCCAAAAGAATAGATGTTAAAGAAAAACATAATTTATATCATAAAATAATACTCAATTAATCTTTGATTAATTCTTAAATTTGGTAGTCAATATAGGTTTATATGAAACTAAATATAAATAAAAATATCGTTAAAATTCATAGTATTTTTTGATAATTTTAATTAGTAATTTAACTACATTAATATTTTCAGATAAGCAAAAAAACGCAATCTAATTGTTTTTTTTTATTTTTTTCATTAGTTATCATAGTATTACGTTTTTTATGATATAATTAGGATGATTTATTCAATAGGGTAATTTTACAGAATCTTGATTATAAAGGAATTCAAAATTTGATGATGTAAGGATGGAGAATATCAATTTTTTTTTTCATAATTTTGAGTTAATATTATCCGAATACATTAATGACTATCTTGAATAGAATTTAATAGCCTAGAAGGGAGTAGTTAGTCTATTTAGAAAAATAATCACATTTAGACTTAAACTTGAACTAATTTTAGAAAACAAAATGTATATCGTTATTAACTAATTTTAGTGAAATAAGAATGAACACAAAATAATAATTCAATCATTGTTGTACATTTGATTAAGTTGGTGTGGATTACTCTCTCAAACGACGATTGAGAATGGGATTCTTGTATGGGTTGTATGTAGTATAAGTTTCAGTTGTCTCTTTTAAAACAATATCAATATCTTGAGATTTTCTGACTTTGGCCATAACTTACTTCAACTATCCATTATTGTTTTTAGAGCTTCCATGACAAATTCCCATTAAATTTATTTAATAAATTATCTTCTGATTTTCATTTTAAATTGGTTTTTAGAATGTGATTAATAAATTTCATTTCGATTAAAATATTCATGAAACATTCTAACCATTAACTTTATATAATATATGAGGAGTTAAGCAAATAAACAGAAAAAAAAAATTTGCTGATGATTTACAATTGAAACAATATAGATAATTAAAAAATCATTCGATTTGAGTTAGTGGTTATGGTGAAGAAGGAATTTCTTTTAATCTTCTACTTAATATTGGATTTTTAAAAGGATTTAAATGAGATGACTGGCTTGCTCTTTTTTTTAAAATAGATTCACAATCCTATGAAAGACGAACTTATGCAACAACTTGTTATAGTTCACCTTTGTTGGTTGTTTTTTATTATTTTGAGGCAGCACAAATTCCCATTTAAATTATATTATATTAATGAAGATATTAATCAAATCAATTATGTTTTATAGTGACATTATAAATTCTAATCAGTTTCTAAAATATATAATATAATTTCTAAATTAAGTACTGATAAGTAGTAACAAAATAATTAAACATACATAAATTTAAGTCTTAAGTAAAAATATCAAAGTTATTTTTCATTTCATTATATTTCTACAATATAATATATATTATATATACTTTATTTAAGAAAATTTAATAATTAATATTCAAAATATTTGCTACTTTTTTAATTTTAAATGCACTCAATAAAAATCAGTAAAATTTTGTATATAAAATTTTTTTAAAGCCTCTGATTCTTTGAAAATGCCTTCTGAAATATAGATTTATCTAAATGATTTAATATTTTATCCAAACAGTTGTAAGTGAATAAAAAGTTTTTAATGTTCATTATGAATGATAATTAAATAAATAATTAAAATAATCTATAGTATTTTTAGGTGAAACAAATTACACCAATAATTGGTTGGTTTTAATCAAAAATTTGATTGAATAATTTCTATTTTTGATAAAAATTTTCAATTAATGTCTAACTTTCATCGATATGAATATTTCGATAATACCTTTTTTAATATTTTATTATTAACATTTCTCATATTAATGACACATAATTTTAGTATTCTTAGTATATATGAATGTATT
Organism: Paramecium biaurelia; assembly: GCA_000733385.1. NCBI lineage: Eukaryota > Ciliophora > Oligohymenophorea > Peniculida > Parameciidae > Paramecium > Paramecium biaurelia. The sequence continues at coordinate 73,055 of JPFL01000170.1, read as the reverse complement.
TCAAATTTGATTGGAATTATAAAATGTTCAAAAAATTATTTGCCTTAGGTCTTGGAGGAAGTTTAATAAATTATAGCATAAAGTGTTGTGGAATAATTGGAGTGTTAACAACAGAGGATAATGCAGAAAAAATTATATTAGAAGGAGTTCAATTATTATAAAATAGAGGTTACGATTCTGCAGGAATAGGTACTATCAATAAATAAAAGGAAGTAATGATATATCTTTATTATATAGTTGATAATATCAAAGCATGCTAGTGATTAAATAAATAAAGTTGATTGTTTTGTAAAATTAAATCAAGAATTGTAGAAACATATTCAAAGTTAAGTTGGAATAGGACATACAAGATGGGCGACTTGTGGAAGCAAAACTGATAATAATGCTCATCCCCATGCTGATATCAAAAAAAGAATAGCATTAGTTCATAATGGGACATTAGAAAATTATGTAGAATTAAAGGAGGAGCTATTATAAAAAGGAATTTAATTTTCTTCAGAAACAGACTCAGAAGTAATTGCCTAATTGATTGGATTAGAAATATAGAAGTAAAATTTTCTAGAAGCTGTTGAATCTGTCTTAACAAGATTAAGAGGATAATGGGGTCTAGTTGTAATAGACAAAGAAAATCCTGCATAAATGATTGTATGTAGATAAGGAAGTCCACTTTTAGTAGGATATGCTGCTAATAGTATATTTGTAGCAAGTGAAAAAATTGCTTTTGAGAAATATACATAAAATTATATAGCCTTATAAGATGGTGAAGTTATGCTATTGTAATTAGAGAATAGAAATTAATTATATAATTAGATAAAACATAGATTAATATTTAATGAAAATTAAGAAGTTGAATAAGTACACCTAAAACCAAAACAACCTTATTAAACATTTTTTGAGATGGAAATAAATGAATAACCAAATAGTCTATTAAGATGTTTAGGAAATGGAGCAAGATTAGCAGGTTTTTCTGATTGTGCAAAATTGGGAGGTTTAGATATGAAAGAAAAGGAACTTTGTGAGATTAAACATCTAATTTTAATAGGATGTGGTAGTAGTTTCAATGCTGCTTAGAGTGTTTTACCAATATTTAAAAATTTTAGAATTTTTGAAAGTGTTTAAGCAATTGAAGCAAGTGAATTTCAAAGTCATGATCTACCTTATTCATAAGTAGGAATAATATTTATAACATAATCTGGTGAAACTAAAGATATAGTTAGAGTATTGAATATAGCAAAATAATAAGGAGTTACTACAATAGGAGTGTAAAAATATTATATTTAATTTTATTAGTGTAAATGTAGTTGGATCATTAATAGCAACTAATGTTGATTGTGGAGTTTATTTGAATTCTGGAAGAGAAGTTGCAGTGGCAGCATCTAAATCATTTACTTCTTAAGCAACAGCTTTAATTTTAATAGGATTATGGTTTAGTTATTATAAGGAAAAGAATAATTATTTACCATAAAATATTAAAATGAAACCTTTAAGAGAGAAATATGTTAGTTAATTAAGAATGCTTCCAATGGTATTTGGTTAAGGGATTGTAGAATGTCAAGCAGATGTTAAATTGGTTGCCAAAATATTGTAAACCAAACAAAGTATATTTATTTTGGGTAAAGGATCTAATTATACTATTGCAAGAGAAGGAGCATTGAAAATTAAAGAATTAACTTATATTCATGCAGAAGCTTTTGCTTCAGGAGAAATGAAACATGGACCTTTGGCATTAATTGAATCTTCAAAAGAAAAGGAAACAGCTATAATTTTAATCATTTTAGATGATGAATTTATTTAAGATATGAAGTTATCTTTAAGTGAAGTTAATTCCAGAAATGCCAGGACAATAGTAATTACGGATTCTGTATAAAGTTTATCAAATACTATGAACAAGATAGATCATTTAATCTAGATTCCAAAAATTGGAGAATAATTAAATTGGTTATTAAGTGTTATTGTTTTTCAATTGTTGGCTTTGGAGATATGTTATCTTTAAGGAATAGACCCAGACAAACCTAGAAACCTAGCCAAAACAGTTACTGTCGGTTGATAATGACTAACTATAAAAATCAATTAAAATCATTATGCTTAATAAATATCAACTTCCATTACTACCAAACTCTACCCAAGCTCCAGTTATAACACATTGTTCATCAAACAAACATAATTCATAAATGTCTGTTCTAGATGGAAATTCTATGAAATAAAGTGGTACTTCTGCTAATTTGACATTAAACCTAACAAAAACAAGAATAACCCGATATCAAGACACGTCATATTTACAATAGAAAACTGTTGTTCCTACTTCCTTAAGCAACTTAGTTGATGATCCAAAGCTTCATGAATACGTAAATATATTTTTGTATTAGACAAGACTCAATAAAGATTAAAAACCAATTTTTATGGAACTATGTATAGAAATTCTTAGAGTATGATATCCTATAAAACTAATTTTACAGAATTGGATTCTAAAGATGGTACTTTAGATTTGAATCCATTACTTAAGAATGTAAAATCATCATAATTATAAACTTACTTGAAGAAGATTATTTAATAATAAAGTGATAAAATTGAATAGAGTTCAACATTACCAAATAGATAGATGGCAATAGATTTATAATTATGGTTTGATTTTATGATTAAAAAAGTAAAGTAATCAGTTTTGTTAGAGAATAACAATACTCAAACTATTGCTGAAGAGATTTCTCTTATATATTCATCTTGTTTAAAAGAAATTATAAGATAAGTATCTTTAGATTGTAAAGAACGTGGATAATTACTTGAAAAGGTTTGGAATTCTTATATTATCTTAATTGATGATTTAATTTAAAATATAAATAAAACCAATTAGGAACACATTGAAAACTTAAAAAATAATTAATAATAATTATTATTAAATTAAACCTAAAAAAGTTATCACTAAGAATATGTAACTTTATAATAGGAATTCTAAAAATTTAGAATTGAAAAAGAAGCTTTAGAAAAGAAAAATACTTTTTTAGAGGATAAAATTAAAAAATAGAGAGAAGAAATTTCATTACTCTATTAAAATGTAGAATAAATTACAGAAGAATATAAAAAATATTAACAACATAACAACACTCATTCAAATGAAATCATAACTCAATTACCAACTGGATTTTCTAATGTGTAACTTAAACATTTACAAAGTATTTAAGAAGGAAAGTCTATAGTTTCACATATTATGACAAAAAAGGCTTAAATTCCAATTCAACTTAAACATAAAAGTTTGTCTCCAATCTAAATTGTTAAAACCTCAGATGATGAATAAAGTAAAACACCATTATCACAATTACAACTTGAATTCGATAATATGGAAGATTCTTAATTGATTAAGATACATAAATATCATAGAAAATCAAATATGATATAAAATGTAATCTTAGATGAAAGTATCTATTTACATTATTTTAGAATAAATATAGACAGATAAAATGATTTTTAGTAGTATACCTATTTTGAATGAATTCATTCATAATTTTATTAATTATGGTGTGAAAGCTATTTTTGATCATGTTAAAGAAGATGAATATAGAGAATCAATTTAAATTGTTAGGTGTGCAACATCAATTTCTATAGCTTAAGAAGATTTTGTTATTGAAACTATTAATAAATCAAAAATTAAATAGAAAGTATATGAAGAATTATAAGATTATCTCTCTAAACTTAATGATAAATATATAGAATTCTAATCAAAACATATAGAATAAATGTTATAAATAAAGGAGCATTAAGTTGTTGCTTAGAATTTGGAACAAAATCTAAAGGAGGCAACATAAGATTTTGTTGAAATTCTAAAAGAAAAATAAATGACTATCAAAAGTTTAAAACATGGATAAACTTAATTGTTAAAAAAGATAAATTCAATTAATTAAGATTAATTATCATCAAAAAGATCACCATAATTTGCATCTCCAAATAGAAAGACACCTAATTTTAAAAATACTTTTGATTTCAATAAGGAAGCTATATCTAAGGAAATTGAAATAATTAAGGTAGAGGAAGATGATGATAATAGTTCAATTAAATCTGATGAAAAAGACAATATTAATTAGACATTTTAAATAAATAATGAAGTCTTACATTTAAATGTACTTGAAGATCAAGATGAATATGATGGATAATTATAAACAGAAGAGAAATAAGATTTAAATTAAGATACATCTGTATGTGCAGAAGATGATAATCCATTAATTGATTAGAAATCTGAAATTACACAATCTTTATAATTAGATAGTAAATAGGTAGATGAAAATAGATTGAGTAATGTGAAGGACTTAATTAAAAAATTTGGATTGCAAAGACAATCTACAAAGAAATTTACTAAGCCTCTTTAAATGAGGATATCTTTATTAAGTGAACTCAAATAAGACAAAAAAAAAGTGAAACGTATTTATAGTTAGAATACAGATGCAGCCAATTTCTTAATGAAAGAATTAATAGCTAAGACACCTACTAAAAAAAGTATAAGAATTCCAATAATTCCAATCATATAGTTATAAAAAATATTTTATACACTTATTTTAGATGCATCTAAAAATTCAGAAGGATACAAAATTCCACTTCATATTAGTATTTATGATTATTTTCTTAAGAAATATGGTTTTAAAAATGTTGCTGAAAAGAAAATAAAATAAATTTTTTCATTTATATGTAGTAAAATGGAGACTCAACCTAAAATGTAATTTATGGCTAGACTTTGTTATATGCATGGAGAAATGGATGAAGCTATTTATAAACAGATAGTTGAAACAGTCAAATATTTTAATGGTAAAGAAATCAATTTTCATAAGAGTGATTTGATTATTCATTTTGATTTAATGACAGAGTATTGTACTGAATTTCTGGCCAATTTTCTTGGATTAAATACTGTCAATACATATCTTAATTAATTAAAAAATAAGAAGGAAATATTATTTGAATCAGAAATGATCACAATATTGAATTTATATTTTTCAAAAAAGAAATAATGTGAAGATTCATTATAACTTATATTTTAGGCTGCTGATCTTGATGGAAATTAATTAATAGAATTTAGTGAATTTAAAACATTGTATAAAGCAATTCATCCTGATCTTTATAATAAAACAAAGGCTTTGCATTAATTTATTACATTTGCTGATTTCATTGATGAAAGTTCTAAAGATAAAATGATAACTTTGGATCGATTTGCTGAAATGGCAATAGAATTGAATTTATTTAATAGAGAAAAAATAAATTAATATGGTTAAGGTAGCCAATCTTTAGTTCATGAATGGAATGAAAATAAGAATTTGATTAAATATCGATATTTAGTTTCCAATAACTATCATAAAGTCAAATATACATTTAATTTACTAACAGAGTAAATTTAATTGTATATGCAAAAATAAAATTGCAGTCATTCAATTTAAAGTATAATATACAATTATATAACCAGTTCTTTGGGTGAGCTATAAATTATTATTTGAGAGATCTCAGAGAGTCATTTTAAAGTAATCTTATAATTTATTAATTTTAGTTATGAATTAAAATAACTGATGGATGACTTTATTCCTCAAGAATTTGTATAAATTACATAAATTTACAATTCAATAGCAGAAATTAATTTATGAGGATTAATTTAAAGTTAATATTAAATATATCCAATTTTCCTTATGTATTTAAATTATATATTGAGTTTGACAACAACAAGATCACAATAAGATTTGAACCTCTTATATAATTCTTAAGTCGATTTAGCCCTTCCTAAAAACTTCATTTATTTTAGTACATTTTTATTATTATTATATTATTTGATCAAATAATAATTTCAAATCTTTAAAAATATGCTAACAAAAATGCATTAGTAAATTAGTTAACTCTTGAATGGTGAAATACTTTAGATTAATTAATAGATAAGTTAGATGATCATATTTCGGATATTACAGTTAACATAGTATTTTTCTATAATTATGCCTTCTTACAATATTAAACTAGACAGTTTTCACTTGAATTCACTTATCACAATAATAAAAGCATCATTATTGGATTATGATGATATTCCAATCTTTTTAGGTTATTTCTCAAGTTTTATAAGTTTATCAATTTTAACTTACATACTAATACTTAGTTGCTTCACCTTAAATTAAATAGCTATTGTAAAATAGGCTATACTAATATATATTGGAGTACTTCCACAATATTTCTGTTATTTATAAATATCCATTACTGCACATACATTATTAAAATAAGAAAATAATTTATTCGAATAAATGTTAGGAACAATAACCATAATAATAATATTTATACAATCATTTTTAAGTCTATTGTTTATGAGAAACACATATTTGAGTTAAACTTTACTATGTAGAGATCTCACAATAATAGGTTTGTTAACTCAAATACTGAAGTTTATGACAATTTTATTTTATTTTTACAATAATAATGAAGAAAATACTATGTATATCATAACATTGATATGTGCATTATTATGGACAGTATCAGAAATAGCTGATATCTTATACTATTATCCTTATAGTTTGGCTGATAATTAATTATAGTTTTGTCTAAATTCTATTAAAATAGTATGCACCATAATTAGAATTCTGGATGCATCACTTTAATTTGAATAAGCAGTTGTTATATATGAATTGATTCTGAGTGTATTAGGATATTTTGCTAGTAGATAGATCTTTCGAGTTATTCTCTATAATAATTGCTTTAATCTCTTTTCTTAAGCAATTTCAAAGGATTAACAATCTCTTTACTTCAAAATCATTCTATATCTTAAAGAATAACAAAAAGAGTAGACTAATATATATTAACCATTTTTGAGTTGCAATTTAATGAATTTACATTAAAAATATTGTGTATAGAAATGCTAAGTAATAATTTATATTAATAAGGCATAAGTATATTCCAACATTTTAGAATGCTTAATTTCAAGGATATTCTAAAATGAAGATGAATCCTTATTTCTTTATAAAATCAGTTATATTGCATTCATAAAGAAACAATATTCTTTAAGTTTGATGAAAATTAAACAGTATCAAATATTCAATGGACATACTTAAAGTTGGTATTTTAAATTAATGGTTCTTGATATTACAAAAAATATAGAGAAAGAAATCTAATAAGTTCTTTATAGTACTAATGTGGCATAAAATTGGAATAAATATACTTATTTAACATCAAAAGATTTGGTAGAATTTGAACAATAAGAAATTGAATTAATTCCATTAATTGTTTAATTGATAAATAAAAAAATAGATATATGGTAATCTTAAATAAGAGGATTCAAGAATATATATGATCTACAAATTAAATTAGTAAATTTTTCATTACTTATTGATCAAATTAGAAAGAAATTAGGTGATATTTTTGAAAGAGATATTAATGATATAAGTATTAGTTTAATCAACAATATTTATCATCTCAGAATTTTATCATTATATTATTCTTTAATTATGAATGATTAATTGAATAGTTATCTTTGTGAAAAGTAAATTTAAATTGTTTATTATTTTGAATAAACTCTCAAATAAAATGAATTAACTTCTTTAGCCTTAATTACAGATAAGATTTCAGTTATTGCAGTTAGTTTAGTAAAAAAGTAAGGAGAAATATTAAATAAGAATAAATAAAAAATTGGAAGTTTATTTGGATATCATAAAAGCAATGAATATAATGCATTATTATCAGTTAATTAAATCATACCTGATTTTATTAGTAATATACATAATGAGATGTTAACAGAATTTTTAAAAAAAGGATAATCACCTTTTTTTGTTTAATTTAAAACAGTTTTTGGTAAAAATAAAGATTATTTTATTATGCCATTGCAATTAAAATTTTCTAATGATTTTAATTTTGTGGATGACTTTGTAATAAAAGGTGTCATGTATTAAGGTCAAAAATAATAAGATTTTATTTTATTTGATGATTAAGGACACATATAAGGGATTACTTAATAATTTTATGAAATTTTAATTAAAGATAATCTGAAAGTTAATAAAATAGATTAAGAAGAGTTAACAAAATAAATGTACATTTATTATTTTATACCTGAAATATTTAATATCATATAAGAATATTAATAATAGAAATAACACAATCAACTTGTATAGTTTTTAGAAGATACACAATTTCTTGTTATTTAAAATCTAATAGAATTTCATGAAGATTTTTCAAGACAAGCAAAAAAGTTTACAAAACATACAGTTACAGATCCTGCTTTATATGCATCTAGTTATACTAATTGTTCTGAACTCACTAATAATAATATTAAAGCTATTTTGAGAAGAAGAATGTTTACAGAAATAGACAGAAGTTTATTGAATGATGAATTTGCTAAAAGTGCCATTAAATATATCTATAATAATGTAATTTTTCAGATTATTTGTAGCTTGATAACTATATCACCTACTTCATCAAATTTCAATTATTGTATTATCCTATTTAGAATGAAAAAGTAAAAGGTTTCTATATATTGGAAATCATAGATTATAGAAAAAATTATGATAAAAAAGCTGGAAGTGAAGCTGTATTTAAAGATCTTGAGTCTTAAATGAAATAATCAATAAGAATTTAAAGTTAATTTATGTAGAGAATTGATAATTAAATTGAATTTGATGAAATCAATGTATGTTAAATAGGTAAATCAAATACAAATACTACTGAAAATATAAGACTTGAAACAAATGGGAACTCTAGTAAGAGAGTTATCTTCCTTAAACCTGAGATTTAAAATCAAATAAATGATTTTGCAGGAGGAGAGAATTCATCCTCTAGTTCTGATTAAAAATAAGAAGATTACTTTTCTCCTCCTCAATCAAATAGGTTGTAATTTTGTAAAGAAAATGACAGTATACAACCTAATTAATAGAGTATTAAGAATCAAAAAAGAAATATTAGTGAAATGGAAATGGCTATAAATTAAAGTTAATCTAGTGGTATTTCAAGATAATCAAGTAGAACTAGCACTTATTTTAATAATCTTTTTTAAAATAAAATCAAGTATTCAAATAATGTAAAGGCAATTATATTGATATGTATGTTAACCATAACAGTTAATTTATTTCTATGTATTTTTAATAGTGTTAAGCTATATTCAGGATATCAAAATTTTTAAATAATAACTAATAATATGAAAGTTCCTATGAATTTAAATAGATATTATACTAAAACTGCAACGTTGGCTTGGATCACTACTTGTTCTAACTATAGTATCTTAAATATTAGTTAGTTCTAGAAAAATCAAAACATATATTAAATGTAATTAATAAATTAATTCATGTTGGGGAATGTATCCTTAATATATCCATCTTTAGTTGAGACTGAGGAATAATTACCTTACATTAATTTATCTTAAGGATTGTATAAGTACAAAGAAGTAAAACTTACTTAATTTATAGATTATATGAATTATTTTACTAAGTAAATTTTGATTAATGAAGATATTAATTCAGATTATATTTAAGCTATGATAATTTTAAGATATAATATAAGAAATATGCGTAATATCACATTATAAATTATGGATGAATTGGAAAATTAATTTAAATTAATTACAGATTTGTAATAAACTAATCAATTGATATCTATTATTACTAATTCAATTTTAATGCTAATTCTGTATTTTGTTTAATTCATATTTTGTTTGAAAATCTAAATTCAAAATTAGACTCTAACTTTATTAGTGGGTAGAGTGAAAGAATAAGAAATAATGAATGAAATTGTGAAAACATAATACCTTTTATAATCCTTAAAAAATATTGCTGGAGAAGACTCATGGAAAAGAATCAATTTTTGGTCTTATATCTTCTAAAATGATTATGATAACATATACAAAGCTAAAATGATTCAAAATAAATCAAATCGGACTTCAAATTTAAATTCCAGAATCAAACATATAAGTATTAGATTTTAATTTCAACTATTAAAAATAGTTATTTTCTTAATTATTTATTTATGTTTCATCTGGGGATTATATATATTGTATAATTCCTAATCTAAAAAAATGACTCCAATAGTATAATTAGAAGCATAATATGTTAAATTTAGTGTGGATATTGATATACTTGTGTTTAGTGGATTGATAATAAAATCGTAACCTTAAATTTATAGAAAATTCATTGAGAATAACATTTATTCTTAATAATAGATTAATACATTTGATGATGGTAATTAAATGATCGAATTATTCACTTAATTATAATCAACATTTAGTGAAACTATGAGATCTTTATTTAATGATGTTATTTCTACTTTACCATAAACTGATGATGTAAATTCTTTGAAAAAGCTCATTGATTAAAATATATGTATAGTACTTTATGATGAAATACCATTCTGCTAATTTTATAATATTTCCTAAGTTGAATTTGTTAATAGGTATGGTTAATATTATGAATATGATAATGATTTGGATTATTTAAAAAGTGGAATTTTAGGAATTATGGGCATATAGGCAAGTTATTATTAACTTAATTATGGATATGAAATGGATAATACTTGGTTTAATCCAAATCAAAATGAAATCAATAGTGTTTATGCAACTATTGAATTTCATCATATAATTTTATCTCATTTTAAAGATTCGTATCTATGTTTTGTAAGATTTTTAGAACTTCTTACTAAAAATATCTCAGATATCAGATACTCTGATTTCATTATTTTGTTACTCTATATTTACATTGCAGGATTACTATATTTCATTTTTTATATAATATTCCACTACTTTTGGATAACGAAGTCCAATAAATATATAAGATCATTAAAACTAAGTCTAGTTGTCATTCCGAATGAATAATTATTCAATAGCAGCATTATCAATATTTTAAGAAAGTTTGAATGAATGAATGAATTAATTAAATTTATATTAATTATTACATTATATGTTTTTTTTAGCAGTAGGATTCTTCATGGGATTACCCCTAGGATTTTATTTTAGAGAGCACAATTTGTAACCACCTGTTGCTATAAATATGGAATCAATTAAAAAGGCTTTTGAAATATTTGCAGAAAAAGAAGACAAAGATGATGATTGATTTTAATATATATACCTTATTTATTTAAGGAGACATTATATACAAATAATTAAATATTACTTATCTATGATTTATATCAATTCTAAAGTGAAGTTTAAATTGACAAAGTTTTAACATGATTTAAAACGATTGAAAATAATCCATATATATAATTAAATTTTATAAAGAAAAAATGATTTGTATAAATAAAAATGAATTGATAGTAAAATAAAATAGAATTTTGTAACTGTCCTTCTCAAACATAAAAAATGGCTCTAAAATTAGGAACATTTTTCAAAACTTTCATTTTTATATAAAAATTTAATTTTTGTATTGAAAAGTTAAATCCTCAGCAAGATTAATATTTAATTACTTTAAAACAGATGTGACATTATATCTTCTTTATATTTTCAATTATTATTTACACTTTTAAAATTGATTTTAGATTTTCAGTATATTAAAATATACTATTTGAAATTCGTTTTAAGTATGTGTTTATAATAATTCTTTCATCTGATAATTAATATAACAGGTTCATCCTTTCAACTCTATCCTAAATATGGTTAATGATTTTATGTTCTTTACAGACACAAAAAATTAAGGCACTTTAATTCTTAAAATATTTGTATCATAAATTGAAGTACATATTATATGTAATCCAAAATTTTATTATGAGTTATAAGATAATTTTGTAATATTATGTATTATAATTCACTTACTTTTATATTAAGATAAGATTTTATACTTGATATTGTTTTTTTTATACTTTATTAGCTTCTTAAAATTAAAGCTTAAATAATTCATCACATCCTGTTTATACATATACAAGTTAAAATTCATTCCTTGTTAATGGTTGTAATAAATATATGTAAAATTTTAATGAAACATAAGTTTACATTTCACAACTAATAGATATTTTAAACAGATTTATTCTAAATTTTCAACCTAAAGTTATCCTATTTGACATTTAGTTTCTTGAATATATTTAAGTTACTCATTTCTATAGTATTCTAATAGTAGTAACTGTATATTGATAAATCATTATTCTTGTTTTAATTATCATTTCTCTTAAAATTTTGATTATTAATTGAGTCTATTCAATAGTTGAAGGTCATTAATAATTTTGTGGTTCTGTTTTCATATATACATATACTATTTTATTTGCACTTTTTATATTATAATAACAATAAGTAAATAAAAATGGCAGACGATGGAGGTGCAGATGTAAAAATAGTCAACTATTTTTAAGAAAGGAGAATATATTGGAGAAGAAGTAGCTAAGGCAATTGATGATGGAATAAATGCTGTGTTCTAATTAAAAGAAGGTGAGAATCCTCCAGCTGCTTTAATTTATTCAAAAGAAAAGGTTATTAGTTGGAGTAATCAACTCTTAGACTACACAAATAGGAATTTGAGCAAATTAGATAAACCATTCAAGTATTGTGTAAGTTGCATAGTCTAATAAAATAATGATTCAAAATTTACAGTTGCACGTATTGATTCAATTATAATAAATAGTTGGTGCTAGTTTTGATACAAACACTGATGGTATATGTAGTGCATAAAGAGAAATCAATGACATTGTAATTATTATATCTGTATTTGCAATGTTAATATGAATTATTATTATTCATTTTATGTCAATTTAAAATAAATTATTTTATAGTAATTCTAAATACAATTCATTCATAAGACAAATGATAAATAACATTCAAAGTTAACCAATTTAGTAATTTCTAAAAAATAATTATTCTAAATTCGATTCTATTGGCATAATTTCATTTTTATCAATTTTAATAAATTTTAATATTTAAACATGAATTCACCCAAAAAATAGTATTAAATGTCAACATATACATCTAAAAAATTGAAACACTCTCTCCAAATTTTATTATTATTTTCACAACAAAATTTATTAATTAATTTATTTGTGCCAATATAATATGAAGTTTAAACTTTGTTATTAAAAGCAAATCTTTCGTTCTTAATTTTGTGATATTTAAATGAAATGAAATCTTGAATAATCCTTAAAAAAATAAATAATATGTCAAATCTAGATCCAATCATCTACCCTCATCTAAAAGTGAGTGTGCCTTCATTTTTAATAAAAACATACGAAATATTGGAAGTATTTTGACTATATTTCATCTTTAAGAATGAATCATTATCAAATCTCATTTCCTGGAATAAAGAAGGGACAGCTTTCATTGTATATAATCCTCATGAATTGTCATCCAAAGTGTTGGCAAACTATTTTAAACATAAAAATTATCCTAGCTTTTTAAGGTAAGAATGAAAATTTATGTAGATAACTAAACATGTACAATTTTAAAAAGACTAGAAATCAATATGGATCTAGTGAATTTAGACATAAATGGTTCAAAAAGGGTTAAAAGTATGATAAATTTGATTCTTACCTCTAGAAACATGATCTAATATATCAGACGTAGAAATCAAGAAGAATCAGATTTAAAAATAGAAACTAAAGAACAAAAAAATCAAGAACTTGATTATTATAAACAAGAACATGAAAATATGAAAATATTGCTTTAAGATCTTCAGGAGAGTCAGAGAAACATGTAATTGAATTTTACTAAAACAATTGATTAGTCAACTTCTATAAATAGATAAAAATTTTTCACTCTGCAAGTAAGAAAATACCTTAATAATAGGCTATTCATTAGACATAATTAGATTTCAATAAAAAGTATGATTATGTGACTATAATGCTCACAAATGTCTTGGCCAATCTCCCAAACTTATGTATGATATATAAACATTAAAATACAGTAACAAATTTCAAAGAGATAATCAAAGTATGTTAGGAAGAGACTAATTTCCAACAAACTTTACCTTCAATAGAAAATGGAACACCATCTTAATATTCTTAAGTTTTGCCCTATAATCAATTCTAATTTTATACTTAAAAATAATAGCCATGTATATTGTGTTGTTTTAAATTTCAAGTTTATTTTTATGACTAGAAGTAATATTACTACAAAAATGCTCCCTAATTAGCTATAACTGATATGCAGAACAATTATTATTGTACGTTTTAAGTCTATTTTAAGCCCCTACAAGTTACTCTGTGTCAAACAGTTAACAAAATTCTCCTTATAGAATCTAAAATACCCCATAACAAAGGTATCTTTTTGATTAAGCCAATATGGATTAGGTAAAAAAATTGTACTATTTTTAGTATAGTTTATATCAATAAGTATGATTTTATAATACATCATTTTGTTACTCAATAATCATTAATATTAAAATTCTAGATTAATTAATCCAGTGTTTTTAGATAGCTCAGTTAAAAATTATATTGTTATTGATTCTCGAATGGTTGGCGGTTCCTCATTCTATATTATCGGTGTTTATCCAACATGCTATGAATGGCTCATATCCTTTGGTTAATAAGATCTTCTATATTATGGAGATCTTGCTCTATTGTATTAAGAAGAATTGGGTGATTATTAGGGTTGAACACTTTTTACAGTTCTTTACATTTGATAAGCTTCTATTTTATATTTTTAGGGGTTCATTTTTAATTTTTATTCCTACTCTTTTTAATTAAATGCTTTTAATGGAAATAGAAGAATTTCCTTAATGGGACTACGAGCTCTTCTACTAACTTAATTATTTTTCTGGGTTTATTTGATGTTTACAAATTCAACATCTTATATATCAGAATATTAGATTTCTCTAATTAATATGAAATCATCTGATTGACAAATATGATTTTATCTTAATATCATTTAATCATTATTATCTAAAATGGATTTCCTATTCTTTGTTTGTTCATAATCTTAAATGATTTTTATATTTTCTTCTTGAATAATAATAAAATCGAGATGTCTTTTATTTCTATTCCAAGTTGAAAGAATATATTGACATACAGGTGATTCTATATTACATTTTTTTTATTTTAGATCTAATAAATAAGTATCCAATTATTAAGCTCTTTGATTACTTCTTTATTATATCATGGTAACAACTTTTCTTGAATAATCTTATCTGACAAATTGTAGTATTTTATTATTGATATAGATTCTGTTATATTCCTTAACAAATTATTCTCTATCTTAATAACTCTAAATAAAGTTTTCTATTTAAATAATAAATGTGCCTATATCCTCACATTATAACAAAATTGGCTCTAAAAAGTTTAGATAAGTAAGAACACATTTTATTAATGCTTTGGATCCATCTAGTAATAATAAGTCTATAATTGTCTCACTCAATTGATTGTGAAATGTAAAACAGCAAACCAGCCATTATATTGTAAATAAACTTGTTTCAACCTACAATTTTTATAAATGACTAATCAACTATGGTTTTAAGAAAAGTAAAATGTCTTTAATAATAAAGTCATCACATTAAACTCCATACAAATGATTGTAATAATTTGGTGGTAAGATTGTCTCAAATAAATAGCATAAAAACCAAAATGTTTCCTAAAATTAGATCAAATTTATACTTCTTCATTGAAATACTAAAGGAAATAATATGCAATATAATTAAATCCTTAGCAATACCCAATTTATACATTTCGAATACTATATGCATTTAGAACACTTCTTAATTTTGTTCTACATTCTTCATCTTAAGTTGTTCTTACTATATCCTTCTGAATAATTTCTGAAAATTATGATGGAAAATGCTTAATATTCTATAAGTTCTAATAATAGCATGGATTGGAATTTTGATTATAATGTATATTTGATAAGACTCTCCAATATTGCTTCAAAGATTAACTTTAAACCTTTTCTTTTAAGACACATTTCAAGGCTTAATTTACACAACTATAGGAATTATTACAAATTCTAACTAACTACAATTTGATTCTTTAATTACATCTTATTCCTCATCAAATAATTGAAAGTATTTGATTTATACATTAAGTAAGGATGCTTTTTTTTCATTCTTTTACATATCCCCTTTCATATTTTAGATGAAGAGTTTGCTCTACAAAAAATTTGTCATAATTTTAATTTGTTCATCTTTTTCTTTTATCATTATTAATAAAAAATTAAAATCATATATTTCTAAACCATGTTCATTAGACTTTATATTTCACACTATTTAATCTATTTAGGATTATATTTAGATTAATTTCTTTATTTGCAACGTTTAATCAGATAAATGATTTAACTTTATTATTAGTATCCATTAAATAATTTATCATTCTACATAATTTGAGAGTTTTTAACCAATTTTAAGCTTAAATTCTAGCAAATATAAATAAATTTTCAATTTTATTCTTTTAATAATTTGATTATTATTAAATATGTTATAATCATCATCATGGGTTTAAAAATTCATGTATTTAATTTCCTGTAAGGTTGTAGGATTCATTTTTATAGGTAATTTTATAAATGTATAATTTCTTTCTTTTAATAAGTTCTCTTTTATGAAAAAATTCATTCTGTTTTTCTTATAATTATTTAGTCTAGCTAATTGTATAAGAATTATTTAGAAAGTTTTCAATAATTAGATTAAATATAAGAATTGAATGAATTATATTTAATTTTTTATTTCTAACAATGTCTTAAAATAAAAGTAAGTTGAATCACTTAAATAGTTATCTTACTAGGCGACTGTGGAGTAGGCAAAACAACCATTCTGCACAAGTAACTTTACTGAATGAGATCAAGCTTCTTAGATATCAATTCGCAACCTGAAACCACTATTGGAGTTTAGCATCATTCATTTTCTAGAAATAATATAAAATTTTCAATTTGGGACACTGCTGGATAAGAAAAATATAGATCAATTGTTTCAAGGTATATATTTTGTTATTAAATACAGTCATTATAAGAGAGCAAAGGCTGCTTTATTAATTTATGATTGTTCAAGAGAGGAAACTCTATTACATATTGACAAATGGATAGAAGAATTAATATTTTAGGTTGGAACAAAAATAATAATGATTTTAATAGGAGTATTTAATCTATTTTAACTTATTAGAATAAAACAGACTTACAAAAAGTTGATTTTAATGAATCTGTTTAAAATTTGTAAGATAAATATGAAATAACTTATCATATATTATCAAATCATAAGGATCCTGAATTCAAAGATAAAATGAATTAGGTGTTCGATTAAATTAGTATAAGTAATATTTTACAATATATTTATATTTGGGATTACTTGTTCCAAATTAGCAATATTCATCAACTAAATAAATATTTGCATTAAAATAAGATGTAATTCCATTTAAATCTTCCACTCTATTTAATAATTATGCATCTGGTGATCCAGAAATAATTTAAAATGGGAAGGAGAAACCTTAGGATGTTTCTGGAGGTGTTCAAAATGATAGATAATCTTGCGAGTGTTGATTATATGTTATTAAAAAAACTAATTTTTAAACAGCATTAGAATATAATTTATCAAATTAAAAAATATCAAAAATTTTCTGAGAATAGTATTATTTTAATTAATTTATAGAATCAAGTAGTATAGATTTTCTTTTTTATATAGAGATTATAAATTTAAAGTTTTTATCCTAATGATTTAGAAGTAGTTTGCCTCTCCCAATTTATACTTTCAATTTAAATTGATTAATTTTATATAAAACCTACTCTAATCTGATTGTAAAATTATTCTAAGACCTCTTATTAGGCTTTAATATCAATTTCTATTAGATCTGGTGATTTTTATTGATTACAAATTTGTTTCCCACATTATTTTAATAATGCAATGAATTCATAAAATGGCTAAATTAGATCAATCTTTTCTACAATAGGCTATTTAATTTTAAATATTGATTAAATGTAACTACTTCTCCACCTGAAATAACTATCTTTCCACCATTATTCCTATTTTCTTATTAATGTATTAACCGCTAATAATACTTCAATAGAAACCTAATAAATTTGTAATAAAATTACTTGGACCAGTTGAGCTTGATAATAATGAAAAAGTTCTACAGCATTTTCATTAAAACTAATTTATTGTTCCTAAGCTCCCAAGGAAACTTCTATTAATTGTTTCAATAAATAAATTAATTAGATGGCTGCATCAGTTTCTGGATTAAAGTTCCTTATCAAAATACCAGTTTTATTATTCAAAATAGTTTTAATTTCATTTATGGCTACCCAAGTTTTACCTTCATTTACAATTCTATTTTTGTCTATATGCTTTGACAAAAAAGCTGATAAATCTGGGAAATTTAATTTTTCTAAACTAATCTCATCAAAAAAGTGGATCAATTCTCTTATAGTGGTAAACTAAGGAGTTAATTGCGTTTGATCTTTTTTTTTGACAGGATTATTCATGTGTTTTTAAATTTAGCAAGTTCCCATATAAATAAAAATAAATAAATTTTGAAAATATAGTATATCTATAATTCAATTAATAAAAATCATGGTTATTGATTATGTGCCCATTTCCTTGCAAATAGAAATGGATCATTTTGATGTTTAACATTTTCTTAAAGAATATCAATCAATGTTTCGAAATCTGAATTTTATTCTTTTAAAATGATTTAACTCATTAAACTCACCAAATACATACTCAATAATTTACCCTAATCTTCCAATGTAGTATTAAAGAAGATTTAAAAAGTATTATCCATTGTAAAATTTAGAATATATTGTACTTTATCATAATAAATGTTTATTTAATTAATCCATTAATCCAATTATTCTTTTATTGTTTTTGGTGCAAAGGAATAAAAAGCTTTTGCTTTGATAGCCAATAGTTTTCTAAATAGAAAATTACATTTTTATTTCTATTCTGTTGAACAATCCATGGTTTTAATGAGATTTTCTAAGAATGTACAAAAATTATATGTTGGTAAAACTATTGCTGGTAATTATGTTTATTACAATTTAAATCTCAATTTTGTATGTTTGCCTTTAATATTATTAGTATTATTATCAATATTATTATTATTATTAGTGTTAATATTATTATTATTTTTATTATTATTATTAGTATTATTATTATTATTATTATCATTATTATCATTATTAGTATTATCATTATTAGTATTATTATTAGTATTATTATTATTATTGGTAGAAAATGAGCATTAGGTAGATTCATGATTATCTTGAGTGTAATTTTTAGCAGAAGTATGAAAGATTAATTTTAAATGATCTTCATTTATGTTGAAATCAGAAACCAGATTACGTTTATTTTTTTCATCTAAAAACTTATTTAAGCTCAAAAACTTTACTGATTCAAAAGTTTAGGCTTTATTTTAAGATAAAACCTTTTTGTGATACTTTTATCTTTAACTCTCCATGTTTGATTATTATTTTGGTGATGATAATGGAGAATTTGGATTGGATTGAACAAAATTGTATGATAATTTAATAAATGGCTATTAAATTCTTGGAGATACATTTTCTGGTTCTTTTTATGATAGATGGATTATAATCTAATTAATATTCTATCTTGCATTAGGTTCTACTTGTAACATTCCAAACAGCAATTATTTAACTACTCCTTAATATAACAGATCTAATTTTTGACATTTTTTTAGTATATCATCGTGAAAAATTCTGATATCAGCTTTGTTTGGTGGTATACAATTAAAAATCAATTCATATGTCATAATTCCCAATGCCCATATATCGGTCTTTTCTGAATATTAATTATTAAATAGAATTTCTGGAGCCATATAGAGAGGAGTTCCAACATTGAATCTCTTGATAATACTTTCAAATTGATCCTCGATTAGTGCAAACCCAAAGTCGGCTAATTTGTACTTATTCTCATGAATTAGTATATTTGCAGGTTTAAGGTCTCTATGAATAATTTCTATAAGAAAATTATTTTTTGTTACTTTTATCATGTAGAGCCTGTATTCCTAAAGAGATCTATCTTAAAATTGACAAGACTTTAGGTATTGAGAATTCAGTTTTTTTCATTTACTGCTCCAAATTGCCTCCGTTACAATACTCAGTTACTATGTATGTATTATTGGAACTTTGACTAACTTCATATACCTTCATTAAATGTGGATGGTCAATTTTTAGAAGAATGGATATTTCATTTTTAAGCAAGGATTTCTAAATAGGAGAGGTATATGTGTGAGAACTAATAACTTTAATAGCCACTGTTTATTTTGTTTTTAAATTTTCTCCCAAATACACTTTTGAGGAATATCCAGATCCTATTTCTTTATTAAAATCAAAAGTGTAATCACCTATTTGTTTTATTTTAGGTTCATTTTGAGTGTTCATTGTTATAAAAAAGTTTACGGTATAAGATTTATAAATAATATTTCTTAATTAAGAAACTATAAGTTAAGAATAGTGTATATATATATAATATTAGTTACATTTTTGTCTATGAATTGAAAATCAATTGAAATGAATAAATTCCTAATATACAATAGATTTAGAAAAATAAATTGATGTAAATTATTATATATTGTACTTTGTATCCATAAATACCTAAGTACAATTTGACTAATTACAAGATTTTTTGACTGCTTATTTATTCTTAATATTTAGGCTTTGTCTTAATTAAATTTATGGATCATTAATTGGAATTTAAAAGGATATAGGATTTATTATTATTTTTTTTACTCAAAAACACTAATTAATATATAATATTATGGGTTCATGCAGTGGTTAACCTAAAAGAATAATTAATTCAAAAAGAGAAAGTCTGACTACTTTTCATAAGACTTAAGAAGCTTCGACAATAAAATCGAACAATAGTCTTGTGAAATAGAGAACAGATTTTAAGGTTGCTCCGAGCATATTTGTGTCCTTAAAGAGTGGAGACATATGTCAATATTATGAAATAGAATCTACATTAGGCGAAGGTAAGAAGATTATTCATATAATTCAAGGAACTTTCGGAAGAGTTAGTTTGGTTAAGCAAAAATCGACAAATATTTCTAGAGCCATGAAATAAATAGCTAAAGACCAAATTTTAGCTTGTCAAAGAGAGAGGATGATTCAAGAAGTCAACATTCTGAAAGACCTTGATCATCCAAATATTGTGAATTTATATGAGCTTTATTAAGATGAACGCTATTATTATATGATAACTGAGTAAATAGAAATCATAAATTAAGATATTTAGGTGGAGGGGAGTTATTTGATAAAATCTAATAACGAAACAATTTAAATGAGAGCATAGCTGCTAATTATATGAAATAAATATTAAATGCTGTAAATTATTGTCATCAAAGAAATATAGTTCACAGGTAAATAATTAAATAATGATTTAGGGATTTAAAACCAGAAAACATTCTATTTGATTAAAGAGGATCTGAATAAATACTCAAAATTATAGATTTTGGTACAGCAAAGTAGATAATTTCAAATACTTAATTAAAATAAAAAACTGGAACACCTTATTTCATTGCTCCAGAAGTTATTGATTAAAATTATAACAGTAAATGTGATATTTGGTCTTGTGGAGTAATCTTGTATATAATGATGAGTGGAAAACCTCCATTTAAAGGAAATACAATGGATGAATTATATCGAAATATAAAAAATGGTTATGTAGATTTTACTGGTAATTAACTATATATAATGATGAATAGGTTTTGAATGGTATGATGTTTCATAAGATGCTAAATCTTTTATCTCAAAACTCTTAGTGGTAGATCCTACTAAAAGAATGTCAGCACAATAAGCTTTAAAGGATGCTTGGATTGTGAGCAATAAAAGAGTTGAAAAATTTAATACATAAATTTTAGAAAATTTTTCTTAATTTCATGTATTTTGACTTAGTTTATTTATTTAGAATAGCAGCAAGTTAAGCACAGCCATTTTGTAACTGATATCAACTCAGATAATGACTTCGAAAGAGAAAAAGGAATTAATTAAAGGATTTAGTGCTATAGACAAAAATGGTGATGGTAAATTAAGTAAAGATGAATTAGTTTAATGTAATAGTTAAAGTTAATTTAGGTTACATGGACTTGTATAAAGATGAAATTAAATGTAATTAAATTGTTAATGAGATTTTTAAATACTCTGATGTTGATTGCTCAGGAACAATTGAATATACAGGTAAAGATTACAATTAATAATAAGAATTTATTGTAGCATATTCGGAGCTATAAAATTTGATGGCCTAAGAGAAACTTGAAAAAGCATTTAAGTTATTTGACAAAGATGGAAATGGAACTATAAGTAAAGGAGAACTTTAAGAAATATTTGGAGGATTGGCATTGAATGAAAATTAATGGGAAACTGTTTTTTCTGAATTTGACACTAATGGAGATGGAGTGGTAACTTTCTAAGAATTCACTTAATTATTAATGAAGGACAGCAATAAATGAAAATCTGGAGATTAAATTTTTTTCTTTAATAATATATTAAATATATTTATGTAAGATCTAAGGTGTTCGATTGCAGATCATAACAAAAAAAAGTTTGTATCAATTACTCTTCAACAAGAAGCTGAAAAAAGATTATTCTGTTTTCAATGTTAAAGTGATGCTAGTGGTGGAGATATTACAAAATCACAATTAGTAAACAAACTTAAACTATGTGATTTGGATGAAGTTATGGAAGGAAATGCATATTCTGTATATAATTGGCCACCTGAAGATGATGGTATCAAAGTCAAGGACTTTTTACTTGGATATAAGGTAATTGTTAAATGTAACTTTCCATTAGAGCATCGAATAATAGAGGAAGGATATCGAAGATTTCTTTGTCTAGATGAAATCCAAATTGAATGAATAAGTTGAGAATGTCAAACAACTCTTAATAGAAGCACTTAATGCAACTTAATTCTTCAAAGATGAAAAACTTAAATAAGAGGAGCCAGAAAAGAAGGATGTTAAAAAGGATGAAAAGAAGGAGACAAAGAAAGATGATAAGAAGGAAACAAAAAAGGATGATAAGAAAGATACAAAAAAGGATGATAAGAAAGAAGAGAAGAAGGAGATAAAGAAAGAAGGTAATTCTTGATTATTTATATATCAAATAGATGAGAAATTAGATTTAACACCAACAATTGAAAATCTGAAGAAACATTATGATTTCATTTATGATCTTACAAAAATCAAGACACTCATTAAAGAAAATGCTAAAAGTGATCCAAATCTCTTGAGTGCTAAAATCAATGAATACTTAAATGATTAGAAAAGATCTGAATATATTATAAATATGAGAAAAGTATTCTAAGGTGTCATGTCAGGAAAAGTTGGATTCAATTAAATAGCATCAAATAGACAAGCATTAGAAAGTTATTGGGAATAAATTTAAACTAGTATTTAATAATGGCCTGTATTCTATTAATTAATTTTAATTTAGTATAAATTTGGGAGACTACAATGGAAATTTAATCCTTCTAAGGCAGATGAATCTAAACAAATCAAATAATTAGCAGAAGATTACAAAGAATGTGCTGGAGCTGGATTACAATCTTAAGTCATTTATTCTGAAACAGCTTTTAGCGAAGGACAACATGGTTGTATAATCTTATTTAAAGAATTTGATCAAAAAAGAGCTGGAGCAAATGGAAATTTCTATGTAGGAGTAGTATTAGAAGATTAAAAAGATAAATCTCCATATGGATAAGGTTACAGAAAAGATTTATTTAGTCAAAATGGGGAAGGATTGAATGTAAGAATTGGTACTGATTTCAATAACGTATTTAAAGTAATTCTAATTAAATAAAAGTTTAGATGCCTCCAAAATTGTTGGCTGTTAAATTGGACATTGATAGCAATTACTTTGAAATCTGTGATGGTAAACGTACAGTAGTTTATGGATTGGATAAAGATAGCAAATTAAAAGGACAAAAGTGGAGAATCTATTTCTGGTGGAATATAGCAGCTGATAGAATCTAATTAATTCACAGTTATTGAGCCAAGTTTATTTTATTAACGAAATAATATAGTTTTAAATTTATTCAAACCGTCTACATAAAATATGTCTAAGTAACCTAAATAAGTAAGTGCACAAATTCAATCATAGAATTCATAAAACACATTCAATAAACAATTAAATGTTCAAACCTCCACAATTACAAAAACATAGATTGATGAAGTATCAAAAATTTAAAAACCCCTCCAAAATTTATCGAATGTTCCAACTCGTACATAAGAAGACTAAGTAAAGAGAACCTAACCTAGATCTCCTATAAGATAGAATTTTGAAAAGAAAACATTAGAGAATAAATCATGCTTAACAAACTTCGATGAAAAGCCTATTCCAAAAATTCTTTAAAGAGGGAAATCTCCATAATCTAATTAAACTACAAGAAATACTAAAACTTAGGATCAATAAAGTATATAATCTGAAAAACAATCCTTATAATAAAAATAACCAATTTAATTCAAATCTAATGAACCTGATTAACTGTCTACAAATATGTTTAATGGTGGAAAATCATAGCCCACTATCAGTAAATAATAGGCTCCTGTTTAATAAAAATAATAAACAAAGCTTTAACTTTAATCTAATTAACTGAAATCTTAAAATAATTAATAATAACTATAATAATAATCAATTAGACCAAAGACGGCTTCAACATCATAATTATAATTGAAATAGACATTACAATAAGATTAATAAGTTAAAAATATCAAATAAGATTAATTTTCAAAAACTAATACCTAATAATCAAAGTCATAATTGACTTTAAATAAAAAATAGGAATTACCCAATAAACCTAGATAATAACATATGTTGAAAGGGGAATAAGTCGTTGAAGAGAAACTCTATTAATGTCCAGAGGGATGTGGAAGGTCATTCAATGCCAAGGCTTTAGAAAAACATTCAAAGGTAAAATAAAAAATTTAAAAATTATTATAGGTTTGTAAGAAAGTGTTTTAATAGAAGAGAAAAGTGTTCAATTCATAAAAGTAAAGACAAATAGAAAATGAAGATAATGGAAAAGGCAGAGGGGGTCCAATGAAAAAATAAATGCAAAAATAACCAATGAAATAAGGTTAAAAGTAATAGTAAGTAAAAAATGAGAAACCGAAATGGAAGGCTTAGAGTGAAGCCTTCAGAGCTATAATAAGATAGGCTAAAGGATAGTAATTGACAAGAGAAGAGTAGACATCATTGAATGGGGCAATGGAGAGTGCTTAGGATTTGGTGTAATGTAAGTTTTGCAACAGAAAGTTTAATGCAGAGGCAGCTAAGAAACATATAGTTTTTTGTGAGACAAAAATGAAATAGTGTGGAAAGAGTGGGATGTAAAAGAAAAAGAAATGATTATTTTAATTTTTAACAACTTATGAGAGGGAAGATTACTTAATAAAATAACATTTCATTTGAAATAAAAATGCGTTATCCGATGACAAATAAACACTCATCTCCATCAGGTTCACCTAGGAAGAGGTTATTTTCAGCAAAAAGAGTGGGAAGTAAGGAATAACAATAACAGAAATACAAAGCTACTGCTTCTATAAAAACTGGATCATCAATAGAAACATTAAAGGAAGTTTTAATGAAACAAACACAAATGAGTAATAAGCATACAAACAACTTGAATTATTTTGTCCAGAATAACAAAAGAGAAAGTTAAAATAAATTAGATACAAAAACAAGTGATTCAACAGAAAGAGTAAATATACGATAAGGTACATTATCTAAAGAAAAAACAACAATTTCAGAATTGACAACAAAAAAAACTAGTATAACTAGAAGTGAATTTGAATGGAATAAATGTTAATTACCTTTGACACCTTAATTTTGTTTGGCAAAGTACGGATATGCATTGACAGAGTTTGAAAAGACAGAGATTCTGACTTTCAAGAGAGTATGATTTGTTATGTATGATTAGATTTATTGTATAGGAATTAATGCCAAAAAAATATAATAATCATAAAGTAATTACAATGATGGGTTTGACAATGCCTAAGGAGAATACTTACATGCATTGCATGATCATATTGGTTATAGATATGAATTGTTGGAACATGTTGGTTCTGGCAGTTTTGGACAAGCATTTAAAGTCTTTGACCATAAGAGACAGTAAGTCCTCTGTCTAAAAGTCATAAGAAATTAAAAGAAATTCTAGAATTAGGCTCTTGTTGAATTAAATATCTTGTCTTTTATCAGAGACAAAGATGAAGAGAACATTACAAATATAGTCAAAATCAAAGACTTTGTCATCTTTAGAAATCATGTTGTAAGAATAATTCATCTATATTTATAGTGTATTATTTGTGAACTCTTGTCACTTAATTTGTATGAATTAATTAAAAACAATAACTATCAAGGATTATCATTAGAACTTATTCGTAGATTTGCCATTTAAATACTTAATGCTCTCAACTTTTTATACAAACATAAGATTATTCATTGTGATCTCAAACCAGAGAATATTCTTTTGAAATAACCTAACAAAAGTGGAATTAAAATTATTGATTTTGGAAGCAGTTGTTTTGAAAATGAAAGAATCTATAGTTACATCTAATCCAGATATTATAGAGCCCCAGAAGTTATTTTTGGAATTCCATATGACATGGGAATAGACATGTGGAGTTTTGGATGTATTATGGCTGAATTATATATTGGTTATCCTATCTTTCCTGGTGAAAATGAATAAGAATAAATTGCTTATATTATGGAAGTTAAGGGAATTCCTGATTAATCCCTTATTGAAGTATAAACTTAATAAATTATTTTATAGAAAGCTACCAGAAAGAAACATTTTTTCACTTCAAATACTCCTTATCAACCTTTACCTTATAAGAATAAGAGAGGGAAAATTAGAGTTCCTAAATCAAAAGAATTATCATCAATTTTAAAGTGCCAAGATAAATTATTTATAGACTTTCTAGAAAATTGTTTCAATTGGGACCCTTAGAAAAGAATGAAACCTATTGATGCATTAATGCATTAATGGATTTTAGAAGGATTACCTAAAGAAATTAGAACATAACATATTAAATATTTAGAGTCAGAATAGATGACTTAAAAGGTATTCTTCAAAAATAATGAAACAAAAAGACAACATCATATCTCTGAACCAGAAATGGAAAAAAAGAAATCAAGTAGTAGTTATAGTTAAAAAAAATCAAAGGAAAAAGATATTAATCTCACTCTCTACGGTAATATTAATAATGAAACTACTCCATAAAATAAACGCATTCTATCATAATCATTTCATACATCCAAAAATGGAAGCAATTAAAAGTATTAATAATATTTTCCTGGCACAACTAAAAATTAACCATTAAAATATAAATTTTATTGAATTTATCTATATATATATTTTAATATTATATAAAATGTAAATGAAATTTAACATCTAAAGTAATAGTTGTAATATGTTTATAGAGAAAAAGAATTTAATATGATCATAAGTAAGGAGAATTATAATGGCTACATAATCAAAATAAATTATAGACTACTTAAATAAAACGGAATAGATATATATTCAATTCTAATTTATTAAAATACTAAAATTTAATGAGAAGACCAATTTATCTTAACTTTATCAATTCAGATCAAGATTAGTATAACTGTTAAATGTTTTGTTATTTTTGTTCAAAAATTAAATACAGTTAATAGTGAAAATAGATTTGGGATATAATTACCTATAATCTAATTAAAATTATTTAAAATTTCACAGTCTCTTTATTTATTTTTTATAAAAGAGTTCAAAAAATACACTTGCACCAAATCCCCCTCCTAATGGACCACCAACAAATACCCACAAAAATTCCATTCTCTATCTATCTCCTGTTTAAAATGATTAAAATAGCTACAATGATACTGCCATCCCGGGGTTCAAACAACCTTTAGTAGATTCAAAATTTGAATTGTACCTCCAGAATGAAATGTAAATCCTCTTGAAAAATACAGAGCCAAAGCTACTAAAACATAAGTTGTCATTGGTTATCCTCCAGGTGTTAAGGTTGTTTCTGAATCTGTTTATATTAGAATAAAAAGAATAAAAGTGAATGTTCCAAATGCCTCACCACTTACATCTGATAGTATCCAACTGTATTCTGTACTCTTCACTTAAGGGCTATCAACTTCATTCAATATTAAATAACAACAACAGGCCCCACATAAAGCTCCAGTAAATTGTGCTAACCAATATAACACTGCTTATCCAAAATTAATTCTTCTTGAAAGTAACATTGCCAAAGTTACTGCAGGATTAACATGTGCTCCTGAAAATGGTGCAGCTAAACACACAGAGGCAAAGAAAAATAAAGCTAAAAATTCATCCGACCCTTGTGAACATATGATTCTAATATATTAAGAATTAACTTATTACCCATAAGCAAATAAAGCCATTCCAAAAAACTCAAAAAGGAAAATTCGCATCTCATCTTTTGATTTTCCTTAAGTTGGTATGATATTTTTTATATCTGACTCTTAAGGTGTAAATTATGTTCGTTTAATAATTTTAGTGTCTTGACTCATAATAAAAATATATATGTAATTAAATTTATTTCTAACAATAACCTTAATTAATATATATATCTAATTAATATATATATCTATTATTTTAATATTTTAATATAAGGAGATCTGTATTAAAGGATAGACTCTATATATTGTACATGAGGATTTAACAAATATCTTGTTAATTAAGAATTAATCTTCAAGTTGAATACTGATTTCATAAAATAATGGCCAGATTTTATAAATAGACATCTAATTGAAAACAATTTCATGTAGAGTGTTAAATTTAAGATTTTACCTCATAATTCAAATTGCGTTCATGCTGTCATTTAATATTCTAAAAACCATTAATTTGACATTATAATTAAAAGAATTTCTAAGAATTATTTAATTATTTTTTTTTTTAGCTCGAATTTGATGAAAGGTCAAAAGTTAAATGTACTAAATATTAATAACCTTATAAGCTTTACAAATCGCAAATTTAAGAAATTTCAATACTCTTTTAGAAACCTATTTAAATATCTCCTCCTTCGACTCCTGAAGAAATCTACACAATACAACCAAAGTCTAGTCGCAGTACTCTTAACAATAAGAATACTAACGTGCCTTCAAATAGTTCAAACTCTTACAGAATTCTTTAATAAAATACCGTTCTGCAGTTGCCTAAAATATCAAAGAGCATTTCTCCGACAAGACTATGTGAACAATACATATCTCCTTTGAAATTAATAGGATAAACTTATGAAAATATTGAAAGTCCTATTTCAATGAGATTATCAAATAGAAGAGCAACTAAATTATGCTCTAAAGTTGTGTAAAAGTATAAAAAAAAGTATTATATATGATGATATTAAAACTACTTTATTTATTATGTCTGATGTCTAATTTAAATTAATATTTAGTTAGAATTCAAATATGAGTGTGAAATTTCTCACACCTTTTTCAATCCTCTGTAAAGGATAAGTAAAACTGATTATAAATATATTCAGTATTAATTAAAATTTAATTATATATTAAATAATTCATTTCTTGGAATCTATTTAATCATAACTGTTTAATAAGAAATAATTAACTAAATTAAGAAGATTGTCACATCTAAATGAGAATGGTTTTATTATAATAACCTTCTATTTTGATTTAACCAATAGAAATCGTTTAATTTCAAAGCATTTTTATTTTCTATATGAATTATATTTGTTTTTAGAATATACACATCTTTATTTCTCATCTCGATACCAAAACTTAATAGTGTAGGAGTTTTATTATATCTTTATTCTAAATAAAATTAAACATCTGGTTTGTGTTTCAGTAGTATTTATACACATTTACCTGTTAGGACACACCAAATATTGATAAGTTGAATCGGCATGAATTTTTTAATATATTTAGAATAAATTAAATTAGAAAAATTTGATAAAAAAATATGAAGATAGAATATTTAATATTTACTATAAAATTCGAATTAATCATTAAGTTTAAATTAATTTGATCCACAGAATCCTACATCATTTTGGTGAATAGAAAATTAATGAACAAATAATAGTCTCATATAAATAATTATCAATATTTATCCAAATAATATAATCACTCATTTTTTAGAATTTCTAAATGTTTTTGTGTTTTATCCTATTTAAAAAAGAAATCTATTGCTAAGATAACTATTGCTAAAATGAATAACACTGCAAATGGTAAATATGGGTCAATAAAATAAAGTGGTATCAATAAATATGGTGAAGGAAGTACAGCTATTTTACCTATTGCTTATGCTATCCCCTAACCTTAAGATCTTATTTTAACAGGATAACTTTCACAACAAATAATACAAATAGTTGCAAATAAACCTCTAGTCGCAATTTTTGTTAAGAATAAGGCTAAATATAAAAATTTATCTCTAAACAAAAATAAAATGGCATTTGATATAATTAATGTTATTGCCGAATATGCAATAATTTTAATTCTTCCTCCATATTTAGCATCATCTATAATATTATAAAGAATAGTTGCAAATATAAACTCAATTATATACAAAGCAAGCATTGGAAGAAATCCAGAATTAGTATTTTGTAATAAAAATGGCAAAAGAAGGAAGATTGTCATTTCTTAAAAATTAGTTAAAATATACATAATCCATAATAGAATTGTAACTTTTTTATATTCTTAAGATAGAATGCCGTATAAGTTTATTTCTTCTTATAAAAGTTCTACTTTTTATTACTTAGACCAACTTATTAAATCATTTTTCTTTATTATTAAACAATTATACTTCAGAATCACATAATAATAAATCTAAATTACCATTTATTGTAATTTATTAATCTATTAACTTAATAGCAATTTCATATTCCCCTTTACTTAAATGAGATCTGATTGTTTCAGTCAAATATAGAATAGACAGTATGAATGCAATCAATATTGGAATTCCGTTAAATCTAATGAGTCCTCTCCAATTTCCTGATGTATAATCATTCAAAAAAATAAAACATAAAGCAACAAAGTATATTTTCCCTAAAATATAAATTAAAGTTAGGGCATAAGAAAATCTACCTCTATATTTAGCTTCAGTAATTTCTGTTATATAAACATAACCTAAAGGATTAAGTGTACCAAAGGTTAACCCATATAAAAATCTTAAAATTAGCATTTCTTTGTAAGTATCACAAAAACTAGTATAGAATATCAAAATAACAGATAATCCAGAGAAAATAATAAATGTAATCTATCTTCCTATAGAATCAGCCAAAAATGCACATAAAAAATTGCCCAAAACAACTCCAAATAGAAAAATTGAGCTTAATAGTGCTACCTAATTTTATGATAAATTCCATTCTTCTTTTAGTATAGTCATAAGGATTGACATAAATAAATATTCAAGAC
Organism: Paramecium biaurelia; assembly: GCA_000733385.1. Taxonomy (NCBI): domain Eukaryota; phylum Ciliophora; class Oligohymenophorea; order Peniculida; family Parameciidae; genus Paramecium; species Paramecium biaurelia. The sequence goes on along the minus strand of JPFL01000170.1, from coordinate 41,866 downwards.
CTGCACAAAATTCTTATAATCCTATAATGGAAAGAGTTCTAGTTTAATACCAACCTGTTTTTATATTCTTTTCAAGAATTTCATCAAAAGAAATCATTCTGATAAAATAATTTAATTAAGAAAAAATACATAAATTATACTCATTCATTCTTCTTTTAAAGTTTCTAAATGCTTTTGTGTTTTATCTTTCTCAAAAACATAAGCAAATATTAAAATTAAAATTGACAATATCCCCATTAATAAAAAAGGCAAATATGGATCATAAAATAACAAAGGAAACAAAAAATATGGAGAAGGGATAACTCCAACTTTACCTATTGCCTATGCTATACCACATCCTTGTGATCTTAGATATAAAGGATAGCTTTCACAAGCTAAAATACCTATAGTTGAAAACAATCCTCTTGTAGCAATTTTAATCACAAACAAACCAACATAGAGAAATTATTCTTATAAAATATATAATAATCCATTTGATATTAATAAAGCAAATCCTGAGTAGGCAATGATATTAATTCTACCACCATAATGAGGATTATCTATAAAATGATAAATAATAATAGAAAAGCAGAATTCTATGATAAATAAAATTAGCATTGGACCAAATCCTGAATTTTTCTGAGCTAATAAGAAGGGCATCAAAAGATAAATAGTCATACTCTAAAAATTAGCTAAGACATAGATTAACCAAAGTAAAAGTGTGATGGATTTATATTCAGCAGAAAATATTCCATATTTATGCAATTATTATTCTTAAAATTCAATTTTTTATTTTTCTTACCAACTTTATAATCCTTCTTTCTATAATAATATTTACTTAATAGGTTACTTCATCATCATGTAATAATAAATCTTCCCTTCCATTTTCTTATAAAATTATTTCAATTTCTTTAAATGCCTCATCAAATTTTCCTAAATTTAATTGATATCTGATAGTTTCTTTTAAAAAAATAAATGAAAGTATAGATGCAATAGCTAATGGTACTCCATTAAAAAGCATCAAACCTCTCCAATTTCCAGATTCCAAACTATCTAAAAATATAAAACACTGAATTATTAAGACTATTTTTCCTAAAACAAATAAAAGTGAAACTGAGAAGCTAAATCGGCCTCTATATTTTGCTTCAGTGATTTCTGAAAGGATGATAAATCCTAATTAATAGGTTATCCCAAAAATTACTCCAAATAACAATCTTAATATGATCATTTCGATATATGCAGTAGTAAAACTTATTTAAAAACATAAAAACGCACAAATTGCTGTAGAAAATGCAAATGTTGTTTTCCTACCAATTTTATCTACAAGAAAAGCACATAGGATGTTCCCCAAGACTATTCCTAATAAATATGATGAACCAATATTCGCTATTTAGGATGAATTTAAACTCCATTCAGTTTTAAGAATTGACATCATAATTGACATAAATGTGAACAATATTCCATTACAAAACTCAACTAATCCAACTATTGACATAGTTTTGAATTGATAAAATCCTGTCCCAATTTTCTTTTCTAGAATTTAATCAAATGATATCATAATAATAAATATGTTTAATAATTATCAGTGTGATTGATATTTAATAATCGAAGAATGCTGCATCCATTATTAGTCGTACCTTGATAAAATTATAAAATATTCTTAGTGATTGAATTATCTCTTTATTTATAAGAAATCTACGAGTCTCAGAAATTATCAGAATTAAAAGCTCGTATTTATACTCTTGTCTGATTATTAATGAAATTTTACTTTAGACATAATAACTTCTCAAAAATCAAACTTTGATTTGTATAAAATGGGTTAGGATTAAACAGAGAAAATTATTAGTCTATTCATAATTTTGAGTATTGATCTCTACTTGAGGTGCTAAAATAAAACTTAGGTTTCAGTGATTTAAACAATGGATTAAAAACGGATTTAAATTGTAAATTACATTTTAATTCAAATAGTTTTTATATAAATTATTTTTAAGTTGACATTCTATTTTACAAGTTTCATAGGATTAAGTAATTGTACGTATTTCTGTATTCTTAGGCTGAAGAAAATCAGGTGTTTATTATATTGAAATTATATCAATAAACAATAGCTTCATCATCTATAAAATTAAAAATTAATTTAAAAAACTAATACCTCAATTTTAAAATATATAGATTTTTTTTTTTTAAACAATCTATATATAATATTAGTCTAGTAAATGAGACAAAAAAATAAATGATTATAATTAATAAATGATGATCTACATAATAGATAAGAGAATAGTCTATTCAATTTTTTATTAAGTGAAGTTTAAACTAAAAATTGTTAAAAAGAAATTTGATTGGTTGAAGATATATTCAATTATTTAAATCTTGTTGAATTTCAACTTTCAGGTGATTAATCATAGGATTATTGGTTAAATTATTTAGGATCAAAAATTTTTAAAGACACAAAAATGTATTAATTTTATACAATAGAATTTAAGATACTCAGATTGTATAATTTAAATTTTATACAGTGATTGGTTATGGTTGCTTAGATGTTGTATTTAGAATAAACCTACATTTTATAACCCAACAAAATGATCTGAACGCAGTTGTAGATTTAGGATTAGAATTTACAATAGTGAATGTGCTATTGATTTCTAAGAATTTGTGTAAGAAATTATTGTGAAATACAGGTTTTGGTAGCTAAAGCTTAACTAGCTCAAAGTTAGTTTACTTTGACAGTATTTATCCATATCAAGTGCTTGAATTGTTAGTTAATCATATAGTATTATTTATTTTGATAACACCATTAGTTGCTAAGAAAATTAATGAAGAGGATAGAGATACAACATCAGATGAAACTTAGAATTATTTATTTACCTTATTACCATTAACATTATTAACCATATTATGTAAAATTCATAAAAATGCTTTATGATAGCAAATAAGTTAACAATATCAAATTAATTTATAGATCCTTGCTTTCTTTATTTTTATTTAACTCGGTACAACTGCTCTTCATACTTTATGGTGTTTTTTGGATATAGGAGGGTATTGAAGGGGCAGTATTGGCTATTATTTGCACATAAATTTTTAATCGCATGTTTTGTTTAATGGCAATAATTGCAACTAAATAAAAAAATAACATTTTTTAGTGATTATAAACTAAAATTCACAATGAGAATAAATGAAATGAATTTATTCTCAAATTTTTTTGAGAAAATCAATAACAATTAGTTGGCATTCAACACATCAAATTTTTGTTATAAATTTCCTATATCTATATCTTTAGCATTGATGACATTTATTGGTAAGTTGGTAATGAAATGGGTTCCAAGAAAATCAAAGAGAGCCAAAAGATATTCTTGGTTAAGAGTCTTATTATTTATTGGATTTACAGTTATATTATTAAAGTGTTTTTATATTTTCAAATAAACTTGTGCTGAATTCTATTCTACAGGTAGATAGGAAATCACAGATCTTTTATTGGAAGTATATCCTATCTATGTTTTTGGTTTTTTTGTTATTGATGGTTTATAAGGAACCCTTAAGGGTATTTTAAAAGGAATAGAACGTAAAGAGTTTTTAACATTTTCGACATTACTAGTCTTCTAATAAATAGAAATACCTTTAGTTGTATATTTTGCTTATTATTTTGGATTAGGACAAAAGGTTTTATGGGATATGGTTTGATGTTGGTATGTCAATGCATTTGATGTTGGTACCCAATCCTAACATTTAATAAATAAAGATGATGAGGAAAATCAAAAAAAAGAGAAGTTAAATCAACTAAAATTAAAGTATTATGATATCATAATCAAATTAGAAACCCAAACAGAAGAAGGATGAAAATGAAGTTTTTCAGATGATAAGAAAAGAAATAAAGAGAAGAAACCTAGAAGACTTACTTATGATGAATAATAATATAGTTTATAAGAAATTGAGCCAACAAAAGTCATAAAATAAGTGAGTGATTCAGTGGTAATCACTCCATAACTTTCTATGTTACAATAATATTTAAGAATAAATAATTAATTATATTTTGAATGGGCATTTGCTAAACTAAACCTAAAGTCAATGAACCTTAGACAAAAATGAAAAAAATGAATACAGAACAACGGTTGATGCCCAAACCGAGTCGAATTTTGGATGTTAATTACAAATAGATCCCAAACAAATTTAAAAGGTAGGCTACACAAAGAAGAGTATAACAAATTAACTAATTCGATCATGATACATAAGGATTGTTTGGATTGACTAATTTAGGGAATACATGCTTTTTAAATTCTGTATTATTATTACTTATATAGTCTATCTAAGCCTTATCAAATACATAACCATTAACTGATTACTTCATGTCATAACTACATGTCAAAGAAATAAATCCTGAAAATCCTCTATCATCTTAGGGCAACGTAGTCAAATCTTTTGCTTAACTAATTAGACTATTATGGTAGAAAGTTGATTAATATTAATATGATGATATGAAGGTTTTGAAACCGACATAGTTTATTTCAACTATAGGAAATTATAATCCTATATTTGCTGAAGGAACATAAGAAGATGCGCATGAATTTATTGCTTTTTTATTAGATATGATTCATGAAGATTTGAATAGAATTAAGAAGAAACCTTATGTGGAATAAACTAAGTTTACGGCATTTCCAACTAATGAGGATGCTGAATAAGAATGGAAAAAATATTTGTCACGCAATTAATCCATCATTGTTGATTTATTTTAAGGATAAATGCTTGATACTTTATCATGTTTAACTTGTAAGTCTTCAAGATATTGTTTTGAACCTTTTATGTATCTTAGTGTACCAGTGTTAAATAGAGAGTGTGATTTATTAGAATGTATAGAAGAATTCCTAAAAAAAGAAACTCTTAGGGGAGATGAAGGATGGAATTGTTCAAACTGTTAATCAAGAAGAGATAGTAATAAAAAGATAGATTTATGGACAATGCCAAATATTCTAATTATTCACTTAAAACGATTTAAATTTACTTCTTAATTTCGAGCTAAAATCAGATCTTTAGTCAAATATCCATTATAGAATTTATCTTTCGAAAATCTTGTATGTACAAAACAAGTAGAAAAACCTACTTATGATTTATATGGTGTTATTAATCATAGTGGTACATTGACATCTGGACATTACACAGCCTATGGTAAAAATAGAGATGATTTACATTGGTATCATTATAATGACTCTTTGGTAACACCAGTTTAATAACCAGAACATTTATCTGATGCATATTTATTGTTTTATTTCAAAAATAGTGTTGAAGAATTCAAAAGACAAACTTTAGAAGGAATAAATGTCAGTTAAAAAAGAAAGACTATAAAAAATACAATAGTAATAAAATAAACAATTCTTAATATGTAATCTTAATAATCTAATAGTAATATCTCAGATAATAATAAAAGAATTAATAATAACAATTTTGCTCCTTCTATTTCAAGTTAAGCTTAAAAAAAAATGTTGTTTAGAAAATAAACTAAACATTTTCAAATTGTTAAAGCATAAGACTAACCATCATTCTAATAGGAATCATATATAATATAAGAAGAAAATTGATAATTATAATTTTGCATATTTTATTCTTAATTAACATCTTATTAAGATTCTTAGATCTTAATTGAATAAAAAATTTTATACAATCAATTATAAATTTATAAAATATTCATTGTGGTTGTTGATAATTGACGTCTTTTTAAATATATGGATTAGGATTAATTTCTGGTTGATTAACATATACTTATTAAACATATCCTTATTAAACATATCCTTATTATACATATCCTTATTAAACACTTATATCTTATTATGGAATAGGTATAAGTATATTTCCTTAAGTATTTTATCCATTAGTATAATCACCTTGTAGATAAGCTTCAACCTTTGACAAGTAATAAATTCTAATTTAATTGATATAAATCATACCCAATGCTGACTCTAAATATACTGATTGCACTTAACCACATTGAAATGGATATAATAGAAAAGAAGATCCAAAAATAATAAAATAATCTAAAAGTTTAAGCACACATTACATTTTAAACTCTAGTAATAGATACCTAATTGAAATATAATTATAAAATACTTAAACAAACTTACAATTGACTCCTGATAAAGCACCTGTGTTTTTATCTGTGATTGATTTTAAATAATTTGAAGCTGCTGTTGTATATGTCTAAATGGCATCAAATTTGGCAACCAAAGCATCCTAATTTTATTTATGTTTATTTAAAATTGATTTTTCTTAATCTTGTGCTGATTTCCAAAATTAAGATTGACTTGTATAAAATTAATTTATGGTTGAGATTTCAGGACAACCAGAAATTTATTGATTTAATAATGTTTAATCTTTTGAAAATATAGCTGATTACAAACAAACAGGTTGATTATTAGGATTTGAAAATGTTGATCCTGATAAAGGTTAATACTAAAGTGCTGATGTATCACAAAATGACATTTTATCTGGTACTGAACTCTTTTTATTATTATTACATCCTTTAACTGATTCTCTCATTAAATGCTTAATATTTGTTGTATCAGATTGAGAAGTTTATTCATTTTCATCAACTCTTTCAAATGTAACAAAAGATGTAATATAATCTGAATTTACTTTTAAGGTTGCATCTCCCTCTGCAGATTTTTTTTAAAACTCTACTTTTTGTTAATTAAATTAACTGATTGATGTATCTAAATCAATTGCCTATTGTAAACTGTCATAAACATTATAATAATTTAGAATATCTCCATCTTTAAATAAACATTCAGTCATAATTTCTTTAATTTATTTGTCTGATATTGCATAATTTAAACTTTCAAATTTTGTTTAATTTGTTAATATTACATCAATATAGTCACATCCTTCAGCAAGCACACCACTTGTTACTCCTAAAACTGCACTTAAAATAAATCCAATCAAAACAAACAAAAAATTAAATGTACAAGCACACACTAATAAACATCTAAAACATTTTAATCCTTTTCCAAAACAAATGATAGTAGAACTAAATATAATTATTAAAGAGAATAATCCAAACACTCCAAATACAATATAAAAAACAAGAGATGAATAGTCACTTGCATCATCAAGATTTTATGTTGTATCAAGAAAATTTTGGGCTGCATCCAATAAATTATTTTATGTATCAGAAACTGATTTTTTAGTATCTTCTAAACTTTTAGAAATATCATCTTATTAATCACTTAATTATTATCCATAACTTTTAATATTAGCTATCTCTTTAATAATATTTTCATATATTTATTAAAATATTGATGATTATGGTAAAATCTTACTTTATGTTAGTTCTGAAACTATAGAATCATCATTAACCGTTTTGCCTGTTGAAATATAACCAAGAATATTTTTGGTTCCATAATAAGTCGATAAAGAAATTGTTTCGAGTCTAAAAATAATATTGATACAAAATACTTTTTATTTTCATCAGATAATTCGCCATATTAATCTTGTAATTACTTAGCATTAATTTAATCTAATTATTTTTATGTATCTGATACAAAACCACCCAATCCATTTTAAATAATTGTTATGTTATTTATTACAGAACCCAATCCTTTCCATCTTTTCATCTCTTCATCATCACTATCTGTAACTCCATCATTTATATCACTAAAAATCATTAATCCAGCACATTTAATAGATTTTATAGAGTTACCAACTTCACTACTCATAATTAACCCTGCAATACAAAAAGCCAAGATGATAACACCAAAAATTATTGAAAACGTTAAGGGTATTCTTATATCATCAACCTTTTATGCTTAAGTACACCTACAACATACACAAGGACAACTAAAAAATTAATTTGTAATATACCAATCACTACAACATATTATTAGTGTAATGTAAGTGAATAATGATATTACTAAAAGTATTGCCCATGGAAGTAACATAGATACCAATGCTTAAGCTGTCTCTTATTATTGTTCAGAGGATAATTTCCCATTATTTTCAGCCAAATAGTCTAAACCTATTCTATTATTAGTTGATAATAACTCATCCCTTATTCGTTTTGCTTCTGATATTTCATTTGAGGAAGGTTAATAATCTAATAGATATTTTTTTCATATACCAATATCTACGCAACTATTAACTGTGATTTCTTATAAACTTTACAAAAATGTTTCTTAGCCCTAAAATTAAATCATCTCTTGACTTACTTCTAGATAATTTTATATCACAAGTAAACATCCCAGACAAAGCAAGAATATACAAGTTATCGAAGTTTTGTTTTTCATTATTTAAATAATCAAATTGTTAATTTGAAGTTAATAATTCAATAAATTTTTACTTATATTCATAAACAACCTAGTTAAATTTGGATTCAATAGCAAATATCTACAAAAATATAGATAGAATTTCATTTCAATTAAAAAATGCATTAAATATAACTTTTTTTGAAAATATGATGCCAAATAGCTAAATTTTGTTATTCATCTCTCCACCTTTATAGAATAGCATTCATATTATACCTACTCTCTTTTAAATTTCTAAATTAAGATGATCATTTTTTAAAGTAAAATTTGATACAATTTTTATATATTATATATATACTTATTGAAGATTTTTAAACAATACAATTATATAAAATAATAAATTGTCTTATTAAGTTCTAAACCTCTTTTTTCACTTTAAAGATCGCTTTTTTAAGCATTAAATAAGCTATCTAAAGCTATCTTAATAAACTTTATTTTTCTCAAATTATTAATTATACATTGAAAATTTCAACTGTACTAAATAAATTTGATCAGTATTTGATATTAGACCATCACTTTTATTTTTATATAATCTAGAAAAGTATTTAGTCAACTACTTAAAAATACAATATATTTAGGATATCACTTTGACATAGAAAATGAATTTCATTTAAAAAAGTTTATTTGATTTTCTTCAATATTAAATTGAAAATTGCATTATTGTTCTAGAAAAAATTTCAGATTATAAAGAGTGGAGAATACAAATATATATCTCATTTATATTTCAAATATCAATATTCTAGACATTAATTTGAATAATATGATAGCATTATATATATACATATAAATATCTTCAGAAATTTTGTTGTTTCTTCATTTTTACAATTGAGAGCGGGAATAACGAACTTTCCTTCCAAAAAAAATTTCTTCCTTTTGATTATTTAGGTTTTAGTTCAGTCTTATACTCTAAACTTTTGGTCTTCCAAAAATGCTCTCTTTTTGAGCATTCAATTGATTTCCATCAAAGTAAAGTTTTGGAGGAGGAGAGGGCTTGTATTCATCTTTCGGTTCTTACTACTCTTTAACCTCCAAATCGTCTAATTAAATTTTTTGTAAATTCAAAGCCAAGTTTTTAGGTTTGATAGGAGTTACACTAGTAGAAGTTGTCTATTGATGTGATTTATCTAAGATTATTCTCTTCTATTTTTTTGAACTACATACACCCATTATTAAATTAATAATTTTTTTTTACAGTTTCAACAGCTTTTATCAATAGCTACTATTAAATCAGATAATAACAGAATTTATTTAATATTATAAAAGCTTGTTTTTCAGTAAATATTAAAACAAAGTAGACAAATTTTAATTATAATATTATAATAGTACTTAAATCATCGAATTTAAAATAACTATGATAATTCTAACAGTTTGGTTACTCAATCTTATTTCATTTAAGATTGATTTACTTCTGAAATATTTTTGATACTTTAAACAAATGTTACTTTTGATCTAATCAAAATAATGCCATTTGATCATCTTAATTATTTAGAAGTAATAAAATTTGATGATGAATAATATAAATAAATAATTTAAAAATAATTAGCATATTGCATAAGAATAATGACAATATAATATAGAATACCTGCTTAGAGAAAAGTTTTAAATATCTAAATAATTGATTTTAAATTATTTAGATTTGAATTTTTTGAAGTAATTGCAAAGATTTAGATGTAAAAGACTTTCAAATAAGAAAACTGTTACTATTCACTATTTTAATAAAATGCTTTGAACCAAACTATAGATTATAATATAACATTTGCCTCCAAGGGCAAGAGGAGAAAAATACTCTGGTAAATTGCAAACAATTGAATCACATTAAATAATTCTTTGTTAAATAGGTTGATTCTCTAATTTCTTGCATTTAAAGATAGATAAACATAATAGTTGAAATACTGTATATAACTCATATTAATTGTAAAAATACCTTAATAAACTTAAAGGTAATAAGAATTTTAATTCAAATTGTAATTGCATCAGCAGCCCTACTAAAACAAATCATATTAGCTAAATAATTGTTGTTAAACTTAAACTATTCAAGATAGAATTATTATAGATTCATTCTTTTTGTGAAAATGAGTTTAGAGTTTCAAACTAACTCAAGCTTTCCGTTTAGGGTATGTAAGCTATTTAAATTGATTGCAATTAACATATTAAATTAAGCATTTTTCCATATTCTTAGAAATAGGTTATTAATCTAAATTGTTAATAGTTGTTAAAATGATAAGCATAAGAAAAATGTTAATAAGATACTGCATTGAAGTATAAATTAAGAAATTATATTAAAAGAGTGTATATAAAGTTGACAAACATAATTAATTCAATTTATTAAAACCTCCAAACAAATTCAATTTCTTGAACTACAAGCCTTCTAAAAAATGAGTAAAATCTAATGTTCTATACAATAGAGAGTTATTTAGATTTTCTTTTAGAATCTCATGATTTAAATGAATGATATTGAAAAATTTAATCTATATATTTAAAAATATGATTGTTTTCTGACAAATATTAATCATGATTATTAACTTTCATAATAGAAAATAATCGGAAGTTTTAATAAAGTAATGAAACCAATTCTAATGACTGTTTTGGGTAAAACACATGAAATCAAAAAGGGAATAACAACAGTTGGAAATACTGAAGATTGTGAAATTTAGGTGCCTTTTGCTGATTGTTTCAGAGTTAAACGTGAAGATAACTTTTTGTGGGTCCAACCTCTAGTTAATATTCATAGAATAAATGGATTCGGTTTAAAAGAATCTTTATGTGCAGGGAAAGAATTTGAACTAGATCTTTCAACAGGAAAGAAAGAGATAATTGCTTTAGATGAGCGATTTACTTTTGAGTATGGTAAACCACGAATAATCAGAATAAATTTAATTGATCATAATAAATCTAGAGATGAACCACCAATAATAAAAAAAGTAGTAAACGAATAGATGTGTTCTTAGAATTCTAAAATTGCCTAAAAGAAAAGTAAACCTCTACATTATTGTTTTGTTTAGAATTACGTATTTAAATTATAATATATTTAGATCAAATAATTAAATGGGGTTTATAAACTAAAATTTTCTAATTCTTATGTTTGTGCTGAAGATCAAAATAAACTCTATAAAATGGGAATTGAAATAGACCCAAATAATTACAATATTCTAGTTATGGATTCTTATAAAAGAACATTCAATTTTCTATTGGCTTTGAATTAAGGAAAAATGATAGTGAATTCTTAATGGATAAAAGATTGTCTATCTTCAATGCAATTATAGAATCCATATTTATATGTTCTGAAAACTAATAATTTTAGTATATTAAAATCTATAGGAAGTTCCATCTCGAATAAGATTTTCTTGAATAAGTAATTTTATTTAAGTCAAGAGTTAAAATCAAACATGACTAAAGAAGAGATAATAAAATTAATAGAGGCTGGTGGAGGGACTATCAGTCATTAATCAAATGCATTCATAGTTGTGAATAATGGTGAAGAAGGTGGCCTGTAAATGGAAGAATTTATTCAAATGATTTTGTATTAAAAAGTATGATTAAACTGGTTGAAAAATTTAATATTAATATTGATGAAATAAAAACTTTGGATAGCTATTCCTAATGAATTGAAATGGAAAAATGAGAAACCCATTTTGAAATCTGAATTCTAAAAGCCAAACAACAAAATGAGATATTTGATTGGTTATGATCATTATATTCTTATATCAAAGGTATGATCTGATTTAATAATCAAAATAGAAACCTGAAGATCCTCCAAAAAAATATCTAAAACTAGATTTTGAAACAAAATATGAAATGGTTAGAACCCAAGTTTAAAAGAAGGATGAAGATGACGATACTTTAGGCTCTATAATAGGAATGATTTTAATGAGAGATTATGGATAAGATCAAATATCAAGTTATAAATTATCAGCAATTGAAAAAGTGATAATTTAATGGAGAGAATTTTTTTAATCTAGAATTAATTAATGGTAATTTCATCATCTTTTTAGAGTGTTTAAGAAAATAGGAAAGGGTAATTTTGCATCTGTAATTATTATCTATAATTTTAGGTGTATTTGGGAGAACGTATAGAAGATGGTGCATAGATGGCAATTAAAGCATTTTCAAAATAAGCAGCCTATGCAGAAGATCATGGAAAAGAAGCCATTGTGAATGAATTAACAATCATGAGAAAATTAAATAATCATCATCTAATGAGAATGTATGAAATATATGAAACATAAAACTCACTCTATGTTGTACTTGAATTATTAGAAGGTGGTTCATTATATGATCTAATCAAAGAGAAAATTATTTTGTCTACTAAATAAATATAATAAATTTTAGTAGGAATCCTATAAGGATTGTGTCACATGCATGAAAAAGATATTATGCATAGAGATTTAAAGTTAGAAAACATATTATTCAAATAACAAAAGTAAAATGTTTATTAAATTATATTAATAGGAAAATGGAATCAGTGGTTGTGGCAGATTTTGGTTTGGCTACTAATGTAAATGAACCAGTTTATTTATATTGTCGATGCGGAACTCCTGGTTATGTTGCACCTGAAGTTATCAACATTAAGGACATGAAAGCTCATTATAGTTCTGTTTGCGATATTTATAGTCTTGGATTAGTATTTTATTTACTATTAACTGGTAAACCTGCTTTTCCTGGAAAAAGTTATGGCACCGTTGTCAAATAAAATAGAGAAGCTACTATTGATTTCACCTTAAAATAATTGTAAAATGCTCCTAATACTGCTATTGATTTACTAAAAAGAATGCTTGAAAAAGATCCTAGTAAAAGAATTACCGCACATTAATGTTTATAGCATGCTTACTTATCAGAAATGAATTAAATTATGTTAGATGATAACTAAAATGATTTTATTGATGAAGGAGAAGATAATGATTTGGGAATGAGAATGAATGCCTTAAATGAAGAGTAACATTATTAAATATATCTTTATAGATCTGCTAAGTTTGATGCATTTAGAAGAAATTAGTTGATTAATTCACCTTAATCATCTCCTGGTGCTTTGGCTACTAAATAATTAAAGCATTAAAAAAATATTGATTCTTCAAATTAATTATAATTGAATTCGCCTTTACTAACAGGTAAAACTGATAGTGTAGATAGTATTCCTAATATTGGAATTAATTAATAGAAATAGTAAAATAATTTTTAAGCCTCTCCGTAAATTAAACCTTCCCGTTTTAAATAGTATTTATTATTATTTATATATATAGAAATGTCCCCTAATAAAAATAAGAGAATCCATTATTAAAATATACTTAAAAGAAAGAATGACATTGAAGAGTTTATGATTATTATTAGTCAAATAATAATTTCTATTATAAATTATTATTAACTAATATTAAATTAACCTCATTTGAGACAAATTATCAATAATTTTTTTATGATTATGACATTTATTTATTTCTTTTAACTTCATTTATTATTAATGGAATTAGAAATATTCCACCAATAACGGATAACATACTACAATAAACAAACAAACGATTTTCTACATAAGGAACAATCAATTAATTAATAGCTGCAAACATAGCTGCATATCCCATAATAACTGAAACTACTGTTGACGTTGCAGATTTACTATCTAAAATGAAAATATAATTACTTTTTAATTCTTGTTAATTACTGAGTTCAACTGTCATTGCAGTAGAAATATTATTATAACATCCACCAATAAATAATCCTGTAAGAAATATTAAACACATATATCCTGCTATTTCATGTTTAAATGAACCACTAAAACTTACAGAAATCATTATTATGGTACCTATCCACAAAGATGGTACTGTAATCACTGCTCTTTTATTAAAATAATATCCAATTAAACTAGAATTAGAAATATCAACTATAAAATTACCAAATTAGAATTCCTCCTGGAATTGAACCTACATCTGTCATAGCAGTTATCCAGGCAACATCTTTAACATTTTTAGAGTCTAAATAATTTGGTAACCAAAATCCAAGAATATAATAAACTGCTTTTACACACCCAAAAGCAAACGCATACAATGCCACATTTGGTACAAACCATGCATTAAAATAATTTAATTGATTAGTCAATTCATTTTTTTATTATACTATAATTTAAGATTTACCATTTCTCTATTATATTTAAGAACTTTTTCTTGTGTAATCTAAATATTAATCTAAATTTTCTTCATATCTCTTGTCAATCATAGATATCATAAGTTAAGGTTATGTTTACTTCACTTTTGCTTTCTCATATTCTTCAATCATCATTCTTTTTATATCTTCAGGAGGAGCATTTTATAAAAATAAAGTGTTTATAACATTCATAATGAATAATGATAATCCAGCTAAATAAATTGGTGTGTATAAAGGTAAATTATATTTTCCTATCAATATTCCAGAATACACATCACCTAGTATATTCCCTACATTAGGACATGCTGCAAAATATCCCATAAGTATCACTTTTTTATCAGTTACAAACCAATTGTTCAAAATAGCTACATTATTTAATATTTTGTACCAAGCACTCCACACCATGCAGTTGATTGAGAAATACCATTAATTATTTGTAAAATCAGAAATAAGTAATTATACTTAGCTTCAATCTGAATCATTACTCCAATCAATGTGAAAGCTAGGCTCGCTGTAAAAGTTCCTGCTAAAATAAATACTTTAAGACTCATTCTATCCCCAAATTGACCTAAACTACAAAATACTGATTTAATTCCATACATTGATATTGCCAACCCATAACAAAAAAGAAAAGAAAAATTTATGTAGCCTAGGTATTTTTTCGTAAAGTAGTCTTCCCCTACCATTCTACCTGATACATAACTCCATGTTGATCTACTACAATGTATAAATGCATATTGGAAAAAACATAGGACAAACGTAAGTATTCTTTTTTTGGTGACCTCAGCTATTGAGGATGCAAACATTCTGCTTTATTAATTATTAACTCTATCTTAAAATTAGTGTCAAATTAAGATTTTTAAATAATTAGTACGTTGAATGATGTCTTCATAATAGAACAAATGAAGTAATCAATTTAACCAAGAGAAATATATTCTAAACTTGAAGAATGGTATATGAAAAGTAAATATTAATTATTTAATTTTAATTCACTTTTCTATTCTCATTTTATCTTCATTTATATTATTAAAAGAATTAGAAATATACCTTAGAATATTGAATTCAGTATGCATTACAAAAGTATTTGGATTCCAAATTTGTTTTATATGATAATGAAGAGCAGCAAATGTTGAGCCTTACCTCATCATGATGTAAGCAATTAGTAGCGATTGATTTTTTATGTTCTAAGGGATGTAAAATATCCGATCCCAATAACCGTTTTTGATTTCCTTTTCCAATTATTCATAATTACAAATTAAATATGGCCAAATTAGAGCCTATATCCAAATCATTAATATCAGAACTATTCATACAAATAAATATTGTTGTTCTCCTTTATTTAAGTAACTCAAAATTGACATGAATTTTAAAATTACATATTTGAGAAAAGAAAAAAATAATTGTATTTGTTTTTATATTTAGTCCAGGCTCTGAAGAATTGGACATTATTTAAAATTAAATGTATAAAGATCATACAATATCATTTTCTTAATGAATTTTCAACTCTGTTGCATGTTTGATCTATCAAATTGATCAGACTCTCTTCTGTTGCTTCCCTTTCATTCTTTTCACTAGTTAATTCACTATTCAAATAATGGTTCATCTCATCTAACATTCTAAACATTTAAGTTTATGCTTATTCTCTTTATTTCTTTTCAGTTGTTAAGATTTCTTATAATTTTAAGATAGAATCACCCAATCTCTTTATTGTGTTTTAATTTTACTATTCCCTATTTTATATTTAATTTAATATTATACCTTTATCTTCTCTCCTCCTCTACTTCTTCCTATAATTATAATATACGATCTCCTATCTCTTAAGCATTCTTTTCTTCTGTTTCCTCTCTATATTTCTTCTATCTAGCCAAATCCAATTTTAAGCTATAAACCTTATCATCTGTATTCTTAATTATTTTTCCTTCAAAATCTTTTCTATTTATTTTTTCTGATTATAATTCTTTATTCAAAAATCCTTCTAATCCCTTTAAATCTTTTGATCTTAATTTTTCATCTCCAGCCTAATTTAAAAAAAATCAGTACTTCTCTAATGATTTTTTCATTTTATGCACCCTCTTCAACCTTTTAGAGTTATTCCTTCAACAACTTGAATTTAGAATCATCTCCTTATGCTTATTTGGTAGCTCTATCTTCTAGAATTTTTATCTTGCTTTCAAAAGTTTCTTTTTTAAACTAATGATTAACAAAAATACTCTTACAGCTTGATCTTCGTCAATCGAATGTTATAGATTAGAGAGTTTTTCTGATAGCTATGATATTTTGGCTCTGCTTGGTGAAAGAGCTCTGTCACCTCCATATGGTTACACATTTGAAACATTAACATTTGATCGTGATGGTGAATAAAAGATCTTTGATGCAGACATTAATAATTAACAATAAAAATTATTTCTAAATATTTTTATTGCTTTTTCATTTATAAAATCAATCTAATAAATCTAATAATTTTATTATTTATAATTTTTAGAATTATATGAGAATAGGCAAAAATAAATCAAGAATTTAATAAACAATCCTATAAAACTTAAACTTATGCCATATATAAATATATAGGCCTATTTTTGTTTTGAAGTGAAAATGTGATTTGTTATTCAGAAATTCATTAAAAAATATTAAAATCTAACAGAAAGAACTTTAGGATGCTATTTAAGTATATAGTGTAGGCAAATTAATGAATATTGATAATTTTTATCTTTAACAACAAGAACAAAAGCCCTAAAATATTACAAAAGAGTTATTATGTAATCCCTATTAAACTTATGTAAATTCTGATGATTTACTGGAATAGTTGGAAACAGAAGTAGACATTAACATTGCTAAATATATTTTGACTAAATTAAACATTTAAGGGATGGATTATTTTAAATAGTCCTGAAGTAAATTATTGCTATTAATACAATTACTATACTAACTGGAAATATAGGAAATATTTATAACAGCAAGCATAACAGGTAGTGTAGTTATTAAGAATTTTATAGATTACATTGTAATTGGAAAAATAAGGTAGATTTGATTTTATTTTAGAGATGCCTTGGAAATGCTGTTTTCTTTCAAGATTATAAACCTACATAATTATCTGATATTTATTTGAAATGTAAGTATATCTGTTCCTCAACATATTAAAATCGTTACAATTCCAAGAGATTGGAGATGATAGTATTAAGTATTTATTTTCAAATACTACTAACTGAAATTACAATTGAAATTTATTTAACAACCTAATCATTACGTTTATAATAAATTTATTGTAAGAACAGTAATTTATGAAAACATGTAATAATTGCATTTTTATTTATTTATTTAATATTAAATTAATTACGTGTAATTTTAATGATCGATTTGGTAAGCATTATAACTACTGGTGGAGTCATCTTATTTTACAAAGTATTATGATTCTATTAAACAACTAGGCACTATGCTAGATAAAAGAGGATGTTTTGGGAAAAGTCATTGATGGATGTTTGTAATAGAAAACATAATTATAATTGGGATCAATGAAAGTTTAATGGGTCATATTAAATGAATTAGGATTGATATTTATCGTTTCTTATTAAGAAATCTTTTTCATTTAATATATTGATGTATTGTTGAAAATGTTGTAAACTTAATTTAAACAAATATTCAATCCAGCAATTAAATAGAAAGGAATTTATAAGTATTTATAAAACCATAAATTATAGATCTATCCCAGAATTTGATTCTGGTTTTGAAGAAGTAATGAAGATGTGGTAATTATATTGTGACAAGAGAAATGAGAAGGAAAAAGAAGGATCAACAAGAACATAAGAATAATAAGAATAATTTTAAACATTTGAACCATAAGTTGAAACAGGTGAGACGCCAAATGAAGAATTAACTGGTAGTTAACAAAAGTTGAGCAAATCTGAAATAATTAAAATGAAGATGTAATAAAAAGCTGGAACAAGATCTCCGAAAGATGGTACTAAGTCTCCTTAAGATGGTGCTAAATCTCCTGTTGATAGTAGATCACCAAAATAATCAGTCATAATGAATACAAATATTACAAAAAAATAAATTGATTCTTTAGATTTCACAAATAAAGCATAAAATTAAGTCTAAGTTAATTAAAATGAGAAATATATGACATAAGAATAGGAAGATGATTTATTAAAATAATTTATAGGTGATGATGATCCTTTATTTGGTTCAGATGATGAAAATCCAAAATAATAAAAAAAACAAGGTTTATTTTCAAAATTGACAGGAAAGATTTAAAATCTTACAGGAAATAAATAATTAACTGAAGAAGATTTATTACCAGTATTAGATGATTTTAAAAATGGTCTGATGTAGAAAAATGTAGCAGAAGAAATTGCATAAAAATTAGTTGACTCCATTAAAACCAATTTATTAGCAACAAAAACAAAGGCATTCTAATCAATTAGAACATCAGTTTAAGAAGCAATGAAGTCAACATTAACTAGAATTCTGACACCTAATAGACATATTGATATTATTGCTGAAGCATTAAGATCAAAAGAAAAATAAAAACCATATGTAATAGTTATAATAGGAGTTAATGGAGTTGGAAAATCAACTACCCTTGCAAAACTAGGTTATTTATTCAAAAGTTAAGGCTTCTCATTAATGATAGCAGCTTGTGATAATTTTAGGGCTGGTGCTGTAGAGTAGTTAAAGACTCATGGATAATGTTTGGGAATACCAGTTTATGATAGAGGTTATAAAGATGATCCTCCTGAAATTGCTTATTAAGCTATAAGAGAAGCAACAATAAAAAAAATAGATGTTGTTTTAGTGGATACAGCTGGAAGAATGTAACATAATGAACCATTGATGAGAGCATTATCTAGAATAGTAACTATGAATAATCCTGATCTTGTGTTATTTGTAGGGGAAGCCTTAGTTGGAAATGATGGAGTAGATTAATTGGTTAATTTTAATAAAGCTTTAATAGTAAATAGTCCAAAAGATAATGTAAGAGAGATAGATGCTATAATATTGAGTAAGTTTGATACTGTTGATGAAAAAGGTAAATGATTAATAATATTTGGTAGTTGGTGCATCTTTATCATTAACATCAGCTACAGGTAAACCAATTCTGTTTGTAGGAGTAGGATAGAAGTATACACATTTAAAGAAATTAAATGTGAATACTGTTGTGAGAGCATTATTACAATGAATAGAATTGAACAAATATATAATATCCAAATATAAAAACAAAATTTGAATTCCAAAAAGTAATTATTAATTTTAACGGAATCAAATGGCTTTAGATGAAACTTGGGTGTTGTCTTGCGCTTTCTTTTCTATCCTAGGGCTACTAGGATATTCAATGATAGCTGCTGGAGCGGTCAGATACAAATCAGTACAATCTGCTATTATAACAATTTTATTGGGTGGAATCTTAACAATTCTTGCTTTCTTTATTGTAAGATAATTAAAATATCTAATTAGTCTGGCTATGCATTTGCATTTGGAGTGGATTCAAACAAATTCATTGGTAAATCATTATTTGCCGCTGCATAATTTGAATCAACGTCAAACAGAAATGATTATGACAACTTTGTATTCCATACCATCGCTGCAATTTTTGTTACTTCAATCTTTGCATTCGGTACTTTAGAGAGGTCAAGATTCTTTTCATTCAGTTTTGGAGTGATCTTTTTATAAGGACTCCTGTATCCAATTGTTGTTCATTGGACTTTTGGTTAGGGATGGTTGAGTTTATTTGGATTCTAAGATTTTGGAGGAAGCTCAGTAATTCATGTGTTTGGAGGTGTTACTGCATTGGTGGCATCATTATTATTACAAGAGCGTAGAGATTAAAATGGAAAAATTCATCCAGGTATCTTCCCACATCATGCACCATTCTTCATTGGAATTGGTACAATCTTACTAGTTGTGGTCTAAATCATTTTCCTCTCTGGTTTGAATAGAGGATCAGCAAATTATATTAAAGGAGTAGTTCCGGTAAATACATTTTTGGCAGCATCATTCGGTGGATTGAGTAGCTATGTCTCATACTATTTGAAAAAAGAAAAGACAAGTTTGATAACAATTGCTAGAGGAGCTCTTGCAGGAGTTGTAGCAGTTAGTGCAAGTGCTAATGATATCTAATTATGGGCAGCAGCACTTATCGGAATATTAGCTGGAATTTCATACCTTGTGATATAATTAATAGTTAAAAGATCTCATGTTGATGATCCAGGATAAGCAGTTGGTGCACATCTTGTTCCAGGAGTTCTTGGAACTTTATTATATGGAATACTATCAAGAGCTCATGGATTATTTTATGGTTAAGGTCTAAAGTAATTTGGAATTTAAATTGTTGGAGTACTCTCCATTGCTGGTTGGGCTTTACTCATTTTAGCTGTGTTGGTTCCGTTGAAAGGGTTTGGAATCTTTAAGATTAAACCTGAATAAGAATCTTTGGGAATAGACCAGAGTTATGGTAATTAAATTAAATTTAGTTTTAGCTGGTGGCGAAGCATATGTTTTTAGCGACTAAACTGTAGAAACAAAATCCTTGTTGAATTCATAAAAGAAATCCATATTCCATTGATATATCAAATTATTATGCATCAATATAAATCATTTTAAAACTATACTTTAGTTACCAAAGTTTTTTTCTTCTTATGCTTATGATTAGATTGGAATTATCAAATTTAAGTTAATAATAATATATTTTGAATTTCACCTTCATTTATTTTCAAACAATTTGATGAGAATCTTCATATTATCAATAATATGAGAAGTAAATATAGATTGAAAACTCTCTTTGATAACTAATTTAATTTTCATAAAAAAATTTCTATTTTTCATTTGATTATAATAATGGTCATTAAAATTCCTAAAAATTGAATATCTTTTCTATATTAAAAAGAAACCACATGGCATAAGTTAGTTATTATTAATTTGAATAAATGATTTAATTCACAATCTAATCTTGAATATATTTTATGTGCCATTGTTTTGTCTAAACAAGAGTGAAATTTCAATTTTAGTTAATAATCCTTCTTTAGTTCTTTCATTGCAGATTGTTTTTTATAATTCTCCACCTACTAATCTAATTGTTCTAAAATATATTTAAATGAGTTTAATCAGTTCTACATTTTTAAATCTAAATTTTTTTCTAGAATCTTAACAATTAAGATCTGAATAAATTATTGTTTAGTAATATTAAAAAATGAGATTATTGATCTAATTATTTAATTATTTCGAAGAACAAATCAGTTAAAATAAATTTAAGATCATAACCTCCAAATATCTGATTTCATATTCAAAAAACAGTATTTTACATTAAGAAAAAGATGGCATTAGCTGATATATAGCAAAGTAAGGTTTATCTTTGCCTAGAAAATTTTGTGCAAATCCGATTTCCCAATAAAATTATTCTAATATAAATATCCTATTGTGAATTCAATATCTATATAGAAAATGCATTTAGTTTGCTTTTTTGGAATCTTGTCATCTTGATATTGATATATTATGTAAAATTGAATATGATATTATCATTTTCATACTCTCATAAGTTTTTTGCAATATCAGCAGGAGCATTGGCTTTCACGACTTAAACATATTCAGCTTTGGCTTATTCATTAGACTTTCCTTTATTGGCATTCCAAGCATCCCATTTTGCTCTGCCCTTTTGATCAAGAATTCCTGGTTTACCTAAAAATTGATAAGTTAACAAATTACCTATATTGACATCTCCTACGGTTGCTTACTTGTATAATCCATAAATCTACAATTTTGTTTGATCATTCAATTTATCAACGAATGATTTAACTTCTTCTGCTGCTAATTCAAACTATGAAATATTTAGAAAATATCTTTACATTCTATGCCATTTGGATTAAAATAATATATAAATGATTTATTATTTATAAGCTTATGAATATGAATAATTAATGATTTTTATCTAAAATTCTTGAATAATTTGTTACATCAACATAGATCAATTTTCAGTAGCTATTAAACTGCGTATTAATAATCCAATAATACGAGTTTTTTAATCATTGATCATTATCTAAAAATCATTGTTAAGAAGATGATCACCATTTAATAATTTATCTCTATAATATGTTAAATATTTTTGATCCTCATTTTTTACCTTAATATCAGATGATTTCAGATAATCTAAGAAGTCCATAAATTATTTCATTTAATTGTTGTGTAATTCAATATTATACTTTAGTTTTCGAACCCATTTATATCGAAGTTATTATAACTATTTTTTAGTTGGCTATATACTATCTGGTTTTTCACTATAAACTGATATTTTCTACATAAATTAGCAATTATCTTACAGCAGCCATACTACGTTCTCTGGTTTCCTCAGTTTTATAAATAATTTCATTGACTTTGGCTCTCTTCATATCTACGATCATGATATTAATTTACCTCTAATTTCATTGTTTTACTCAATAGTACACTTAAGGGAAGTTGATCGGTCTCTAACTATAGGAGACTCGGTTACATTAATTATATGAGATTTTATAGAATGACTTGAATTTTCTTACATTCTGTTTGTCTTGAATTAGGAATTATTAGTTTAAGCAAGAGGAGAAATTTGAGGATATTAATCTCTTGTTGTGTCTATAACACTCAAAAAGGTTTCAACTTTTTTCAAAGATGCTTTAATGTTATCATGTTTATTATATGAATTCCTAATAATGTTGTTTTATGTTTTTCTAAAGAGGTATTACTAAAGATTGATATGAATAAAATGATTACTTCAACGAATGGTAATTCTTTTTCTTTGCTTTTTGGAGGTTCAACTTATAAAATGCGTGATCGGTTCAAAAATTTTTGTTATAATCTAACTTAGTTTAACCTAATAATTGATATTGACACTTACTCTCTATTCTAAGCTTTAATATAATTGATTATTTTGCCCTGATCAATTGATTGGCTTTTGTGTTGTTACAATACCTTGTTTTAATTTAGACTTTAGTCAAATGATTCTCTCCGTTAATTTTGTTATTGTATTAACGTTTCTAAATCTGTTAATTTCTTCAATTTGAGCCTACGCAATTTATGCATTGGTTCATCATTGAAATAGAGAGCTTTATAAAATGATATGAAATTATTACGATCATCTGATATATCAATTCTCTTTCTTTATTTTAATTACATTGAAATGGATTAACCTATAGGAATTGGAGGATTTAAATTGCAACAAGTTATATCAAAAGAAATGAATTAAATGAGACACAGTGTTGATCCTCGAACTTCTTTGCAAATGATTTTGAGCGAAAGATCTTAAGCCTAATTTTAATAAGTTGTGGATTAAGAAGTTCCCTAAGAAAAACCATTAAAATTATTGAGCAAGAAAAAAGTAAATGAAAATCCATATTAGTGATATAGGGAAAAAGATATGAATTTGAAATCTCTTCTGATTCTAGTTCTTTTTCAATTACATCTGAAGAATCTTCAAATTCTCAAAAGTCCCAACACTCAACTAATTATTTACTTAGATAATAAGCAGCAGCATCTTTAAAACTATTGGTCAAAGATAACAAATAATAGATAAAGTTACCCAATATTCCAATAAAAAGCAGTTCTAATGAAAAATAACAAATTAATTTCTTAAAAGGACTATAATAAAATTCTGAATTGAGTGAGAACAATCAAATAGAAGAATATTATCAATAAGGAAAAATAACTGTTAAATTGAAAAGCAAGGATTTTATGACATTTATGAGATGGCAACATGAAGTTGAAGAATTAAAAAGAAAAAAGAGGGACTTTGATGAATAAAAAGACAGACATTTCTAATTAACTAAAGGTGACACTGTAACAAAGATGGAATAATAGAGAAAAGATGAAATACTGAAGAAAAAGAAAAACAGATATTCTGAATCATGGATAGTTGGTATTTCCTTGGCAAAACGATTTTTAAGAATTGGAAGAAAAAGAGCTAGGGCTACATTATAAAGAAATGCCATCAAAACTTTAACTGGTATTCAGAGTGTTCCTCATTTAAGTGATTCCAATAGATCTGATGATGTTAGATCGATGGCTAGTTTTAGAGAAATCTAGAATCCCTAAATGTGAAATTCTGATTGTAAATAATATTATTTTTTTTAATAAATGAACTAAAATTCTAATCAATTACTAGGATAACCAAAGAATTAGTTTAAAATTGTTGAAAGTGTCTATCAATAGCAATAATAATAACCATAATAATAATAATAACAAAGACAATAGTTATCAGTATAATAAAAACCTGTTGAAGAATCCCATTGTATTAGAGTGATGAGCAAAGAAATTAAGGCTGTTCATAGAATGCAATTATGGTTTTATGGTAAAAAATAATAGAAATTTTACTAAAAGATGAAAAAAAAACATAGATATAGAAAGAATGTGATAGCTGAAATTATAAATACAGAAAGAACCTATGTAAATGATTTGGCTATTATATGTGAAAAAGTGAAAACGTCCTCTCTTTCTATTTTATCACAAAATGATATTGAAATTATCTTTATGAATTGTGATTAAATATTGGCTTGGAAT
Source organism: Paramecium biaurelia (assembly GCA_000733385.1). Taxonomy (NCBI): domain Eukaryota; phylum Ciliophora; class Oligohymenophorea; order Peniculida; family Parameciidae; genus Paramecium; species Paramecium biaurelia. The sequence goes on along the minus strand of JPFL01000170.1, from coordinate 16,964 downwards.
AGAGAATTTTTAATAGAAATGGAAAAAGGATATTCAAAATACAATCTTGATAAGAAATATATACCAAAACCATATCAAGCAGTTTTTGATGGAAATGCTAAGTAATTAAAAACACCTGATATATTTGCATTCAAATGCTATTATGAATATTGTAGTAAATTCACAAAATCAAATAAACATTTTGAACATCTGAAAGCAAATGATCAAAAGTTTAAAGAGTTCTTAACACAACTCAATAAAAATAACACTTTAAGAGGAATGGATCTAGGGAGTTTCTTAGTTAAGCCTATTTAAAGATTGCCAAAATATATTTTACTATTTAAAGTAAGATTTGAATTTATTATAGGATTTAGAGAAGAATACAGATGAAGATTACCCAGATTTATCAAATATCAAAGAGATTCATAAATATTTCAAAGAAGTAAATGAAGAAAATAACAAATTTATGGATATTTTTATGGGTCGATTATAATTATAACAATTGAGTGAATCTTTAAAGATAAATTAAGAGGAATTATTGAATGAACCTAATAGAGTATTTAAATTTGAAGATAAAGTAACAATAATTTAGCCAAATGCAAAAAATGACGAAGATTGTTAAGTAACAATCTATGCTTTGAGTGATATGCTTGTAGTTGTACATGATGAAAAAGTTTAAAAGAAACTCAAATTAGATTCTTTATCTTTTGTTAAAAATTAATCAGACAATAATAAATACTTTAGCAATTTATTTTAAATTGTTGGGGTCGGTGATACAATATAATGCATTGCTGAAACACCAGTTGCAAAAAAAAAATACATTGACTAGTTTGAAAAATTAATCTAGGAAAATAGAGAACATGAACATGAGAGAGAGAAGGAACTTTGTAAATAATAAATAAAAATGCGATATCCTGTGTAAGTTGTTGTAGTCGGAACTGAAGAAAGGAACTTTTAGTCATTCACTAAACATACTTAATATATTACCGAAATTAGTATTAATAAAGTGTTTCAAAATGTATTTATTGCATCTTATTTAGATATTTATTCGATATAGTGAAATTGAAGTCATGTCTAGTAAATATAAACAAAGATATCCCAGAATCGAATTGCCTTAATTACCTGATAAAAATTGGTTAATGAGTCACAAGACTAAGTCTATAGAAGCACGTAAAATAGCAATTGAAAACTTCCTTTAGGCATTGTTATAAGCTAAGGAGAGTTAACAGGATCCTGATATTTTGAATGAGTTAAGTATTGATAATTATTTTTCTAATTAGAATTGCCTAAGAATTTTTTTGATTTGCCAGATTTGTATTAATCTATTTTAAAATCAAATTTAACTTAGAAACAGCAGAATTTTAAAAGAACTACTCTTGAAGGAAAAGAAGAATTAAGAGAAAAAGGAATAAACATAGACAAGTTGAAAATAAGTGCTGGAGAAATTCTAAAGGCTGTATATATTGAATAAGAAACAAGAAAAAAAAGTGTAGTGTAAATTTGTCCCAATAAAGTTATTTCGTATGAGAATTAAAAAGATCCAAGCTTGTAAAAAGTGATTATTACATTTCCTGATGGAACTGAAACAGCCCTTGGGGTCACTGAGCAAACAAGAGTTAGAGAAGTTTTGGAATATGTTGCGAAATACAATCACCTCATTTATTATAAAGACTTTAGATTATATTTAATTGATTAATTGAAAAAGCAGAGAGTTTTGGATGATGATGAAGTACTTTATAAAGTGATTGAAGATGAAAGACAAAATAACCATGGAATATTAAATAAATTGGAATAGATGTTAGCTAAATCAAATGCAGAGTATTTGTTAAATCTAATTAAATAGAGTTCTAATAAAGCTGAAAAAATACATTTATTTGCCTGCCAAATTAGAAGAGAGTGATTATAAAGAAGATCCTGTAAGGTTAATAAATCTTGCCTTTTCAATATTAGACGATGTTCACGATCAAAAATTGCAGCTTGGTTTTAAAGAATATTGTTTATTTGCTGCCCTCTATTTTCATATGAAACATCAAAGATTGGATGATAAATTATTTGGTGAAGTTAGAAGAGTAATTCCTCAAGAAATGTTTCAAAGTAGTACAGATAAAGAATGGAAGGATCTCGTTACTTAATGTTTTAAAGCACTCGACAATGAACTCTCATAAATTAGTGTAAACATTTTATAATTTATATTATATAGAAAAAAAATGAAAATGATCAACTTCAAAAGAAACCTAACTCCTAATACAAGCACACAGAAAAAAAATATTTGGCTGCAGGAGTTACTTTGAATGCTGCTCGAACTTTCGTTTAAAGCACTATGGCCATCTTTTAAGTGTAAGTCTATGAGGGCACTCAGAAGTTTTTTAAGAATTCTGGGCTTGAAGTTCATCCGACCATTTATTTAGGGTTGTCCATTCATAAAATACATTTTTTAAATCCTCAACGAAAGGAACAATTTAGAGAAATCGATTATGGTCGTGTGAATGGAGTAAAGTCTTATCCTAGTTAAATAATCTTTGACTTAGAAATATTTAAGGAGCCTATTAGATTTGACACTTACTAAAGTTATGAAGTACTTATTCACTATAAATCTTAGATTAAATCACTTGTTGAATAATATCAAGCTATTCAAAATTTTGATAAAGAATATGAATTGGGTCATCAATTTAATATTAAAAATTGAAAACATTAAAAATTAAATACAATAATATATATGTAAAATTTATATTGATTCATTCATCTTATTTTAAATTAGCAATAACATAATAAAATCATGATTTCTACATGAATGTGGAGATTTATTAAATATTCTATAGGATGATAATTTGTTATATATAATATCTAATTCAAACTGGAGAACTAGAAGTTTCACGCTATAGGCTGAATTTAGACTTTTCAGTAACTTTATTTGGAAATTGAAGTAAAGGTGTACTTCCTAAATTTTGGGGAGTACGTCTTCCAATGATTGAATTCATTTATAACTACATTTTAGACTTCTTACTGATTTAAGGTGGCGTCATAATAGTTGATTTAATTTCTTTTTCTTCCATCTAAGTTGTATTTGCTCTTTTTAACTGCCGTTTTCTCTTAAAATATCTTTCTTGCTTGGCTCTTGGATCTGTTTTCATTTTAATGCCAAGTTCCTTGAGATATGAAACAATGCTTCTTTCAATATTCAGGCTAGCTGGCTATTATGGCTGGTATTCTAACATTTAAAGTTCAACAGAAACATCTGAAACTCCACTGTAGCATTCCTCATCTTAATCAGAAACTTATAAATTTTCAAAATCAATATGCAGTTGTACTGGATTATCAACCATGTTTATTTATTACTAATATTAAATAATTATTTGATCTTTAAGAATAAGATGCTGACAAATTGCCATTATGATTACAAACAAATTCACATTTATTTCAAACAAGAAGGATATGTGTTTAAAGCAAAAATATAATTCAATAATTCAATAATTCTATCTCACTTTGTCTTTTGTATTCAATATTTTAAATTTAAGGTCTATAACTCAGTATAATTGATTTTATGAATACTTTTAAATAGGAATACGACAGCACCATATGCATCAAATTAATTTCTACATAGCTTTACATCATCAATATTAATTGAATTTAGAAGCATACCAAAAATTTATTTTTAATATTCCTGAAAAATAGCTATTCAATTTATTATAACTTAAACCAATTCAGATAACTCTATTATATACAATTTGACAGGATAAAAATTGATCATTACACTTTGGAATGGATTTTGTAATTTAGGAAAGGATATCATTATCCTTTGACTCATAAAATACTACAATGCCAAGCTTATTATTTATTATCCATAAACATTTCATTACAATAAAACTTATTATTAAGTATCATTTGCTCATTACTTAGAAATTAACTCAGTTTTATTAATATCAACTTATATCCTATTAATGGAGAATTTCTTAGAATTATTTTGTGCAATTATCAATTTACGTAGAATGAAAATCATTTCAGAACTAATTACTGATACTACAACAAAGACTTAACTTGTAACTAATATTAAATTAATCATAGGTTATCATGATTAAATATTAAAAATGATCTATTATAATAATATTTCAGTATTTAAGAATATGAGATGCTTTAATTTTAAACATATAGAACTATTAATATAGTAGAACATAATAAAGATATTTAGTAAGTTAGGTAGATATATCTAGTATTCATGTGTTTTTTTAACTATAACTGTTTTAATTTCTTAGCTAGGTCAGATTATGATAAAGATTTTATATAAATTGTTGAAATTCATTTTGTAAATATCAGCCAGTCAATAATGTGTGGACTAAATGAAAATTATTAATATGGATTTATCTACCTAACAACAGATTTAGGTTTTGATATGTACAGTACCAATCAGAAAAATAAAGCAGCAATAATTGAATAATAAGTTACAATTTATTATTGTGTTTTATATTTTACAAAACAATACGATAGAAAAAATACTCTTAAAGCATGATTTGGCGATGCCTATAGAATTAGTATCTAAAATTAGATTTGTTCAATTAATTTAAACAATTGTTAATTCATGGTTTTATAGAATATATAATGAATTATTTTATCTCTTAATCAAGTAATAGCAATTATGTGATACTCTATATAGAAATAATTAAGGGGCTTAAGATATTATTAAATAGAGGAGTTTATCCATTTGGTATTATGGTTGTTTGAATTGCTTGAATATATTAATCTTTTATTAACTAGATTCAAATATAAGTAAACGACTAAGGGTTTGCTGAGAAATACAAGTATTTGTGCTAAATATTTGCAAAGGATTCAACAAAATCATTCTTAATATGTTCTAAAGATTGTATAAATTATTAGAAAAGTCCTGAAACTTTGAACCAACTTTAATGCAGGAAAATTTATGAATAGGGTTTAATATTGGTTATCACTTTAAAATCTAATTAAAAATAGGGTTTAATTATGGGTGAATGAATTAGAACTATCTACATAAATTAGATGGTAACAAAAAGAAAATATTCCATATAACAATATGTGATTTAATTGAATATATTGTATCCATTTATTTTGCATTTTATATAATTTGAATTTTTGGATTGTGATTAAAGTTTGTAATATTACTTAAGTATTATTTTTTTTGAGAGATGCTATTGCTCCATCATTTAGTAACAAAATTTGCAAGGATCACTCTCTTCATTTTAAAAGTACTAACAGTTAATTCATTATTTATAATGATAGTTTTCTAGCAAATAGTGAGCTGTTGCAAATATCTACTTTTTCTATTTGAACTTAAATTTTCATAAATTTTCATTAGATCCAAAGATTTTGGACATATTGATGACATTTAATAAAGACACATACTTCGCAGTAGCAATTAAAAATTAAAAGATTAATTTACCAAAATAATTAAAATTAAATTAATTATAATATTATAGATTTGTGTCCTAAATTTTTTTAATTTTAAGCAATTTCATATTAGTTTATTTATTGCTATGAACTAAAGCCCCCATAAAGGAGATTTCTCATTATCACAGGTAAGCGCATATTGGAGTGTGTTGATTTTAGTTAAGAAAATTCTGGTACTTTGAAGATAGATTGTTAAAATAATTACATTGTTTAAATAATAAACCATAAAATTGCTAAATATTTCAACAACAGCCTTTTTTAGGGCTTTCAGGTTACATTGACTTTATCCCTCCATTCTAATCCTAATTTATCTATGGTTATGATGAATATTTTTGAGATAACTGTATAGAATCTCTTACATTTTATTCAGAATCAGTTCTAATGGGATTGAGTTATTTGGAGACTTTCTCCAGTGTATTGATAAAGATCTATGTAAATAATTCAATTTATATATTACATCATCTATATTTTTGCCTGTTGCAGCAGAAGTTTCAAAATATAATGCATTTAATTCCTAAGCCTTTTGCAGTCCTTCCTCTTTGGTCACAGTTCTTTCTGCTTCCAAATCTGTCATATTTCCCACCAAAGAAATTACAACACCTTGATCACTGTTTTCTTAGATGTCTCTTACCCATCCTGAGACACTTTAAAATGAATCACGACTTTTATATTTATAAGAAAGTGAACCTCGTCAATTTAAATACAATTATGATTGCAGCAGAATTTCTATAAAAAGATCTAGCAATACTTCGGAATGCTTCTTAACCTGCCTAGAAATTTAAAATATAGCATTTTACAGTATCCCAAATTTAAAGAGTTAATGCATTATCATGAATGGTAACTTTTTTACTTGCAAACTCAAGCCCAATTGTAACATTATATTCTCTATTAAATAGATCCTTAGTATATCTGAGTAATATCGATGATTTTCCTACTCCTTGATCACCAACTAAAATGATTTTGTAGACTTCCTGCTATGATTAACTTTTATTCATTATAGAAAAAAATTTAATATTAAAAAGTAATATAATTACAAATATTAGGTTTTATATAAATAAAAGTATATTGGAGTTTAAAACTAAAGAGAAGTGTAAGGGAAGAAAGAATAAAAAAAATATGTGAAAAGATGGAAAGAGAAATTAGTTAATTTTAGTAATAATAATCATTTATTAATAATATGATATTGACTCTTTTTAAGGATTGTTAAAATAAAGAGAGTTGACAAATTAAGCATATCAATAATTTAAAAATCAAATATTTAAATTTGAAATGAGAGTATCGTTATAGCTAGGGCAATAATTATCAAATTAAGTAAAAAACAATTATAATTTCAAATGTTTGGTTTTGAGAGGAAATGACAGCCCAAGGGTATATAAGAAAATTATAATTAAAAGGATGCCCATTTTCGAAAATCTTATCTCTGGAATTAAATCAAATAGGATCAGGATTTTTTGTTCACAATAATCACATTAGAGTAGCGTACTTTCTCCTTTTTTAGGATCGAATTTTTTTGTAAAATAGGAGGAGAATTATTATTATCAGCTGTTGGATATAATAGGGCAATTATACACCTAGATTTAAACAGAAAGTAGTCATATAATAGAATTTAGAAGAGATACAGGATATTTTAGAATAATATAGAACTAGTAAACCAATATAAAAAGACAGAATTTTATCAATTGATGAAGATGTTGAGGAGGAAGAAGAATCAATGATTAGCAGGAGTCTCAGTTGTTTAATATTTGGAATAAATATTAGAATAAGGAAGAGTACATACGATGCATGTTAAATAAAGAATAGAGAGAGAGCTAGATGAATTAATGAGGAGAGACTAGATAGATTCAAGGTTGTTGAAAGAACTGGATTCAAAAACTTAATAGTTAGAGGCCGATAATAGAGCAAGCTTATATTAAATTGAGAAATTAAGAGAAGCCTTAAGAGAATCGCATACCAAAAACCCTAGATTAAAACAAGAATATTAGAGGTGGGGAGAGCTACTTTAATTCAATGTTGTATCAGACATTCCAAAACAATGGATATTTTTTTGTTCACATTATGAATTAATTAAATAATCAGGTATCTCTTAATAACTAAGGTCAACGAATCAAATCAGAGATAGAAATAATTAATTTTTATATATTTATATTTCCATGAGTGAAGGTCAGAACCATAATTCTTACCTGGAAGAAGAATAAACTCAACGAGGATATAAAAATTGTGAAGCATTTTGCAATAGATTGAGAAGAGACTATCCATTATTATATTAGTACATCATAAATTTTGATATTTAGATAGCTAGTTGAGCTAGTAAAAGACTACAAATAGAATAAATTAAGTATATCACATTATTACAGCGAGATTAAAACACTCTTTTCTGATTAACCATCAGTCATTGAAAATGTCAATAAATTATTTTATCATGATGCTAGAATCAAATAAAATGATACCATTTAACAATTAGAGTGTCTTTTTAAATAAGACAAGTAAAGAATCAATCTCCTCGAGTAAACTAAGAATCTGATTCTCAAAGGAAATCTTGACCAACAGTAATAATTAGATGTAATGATAACTTTTATATCATATTCTAGTTAATATCAATCTAATTTAAAGATGATCCAGATGCTCTTAAAGAGGTTCAAAATGTTTTCAAACTCAAAAAATAGAAGCAGAAAATCTAAGTGGATTGGGATGATATCAAGAACAAGAGAGTCAAACCAAATCCTCCTACCATAGAAGAAATATAATCCTATTAAGCTTATTATTCTTAACATTTTTACAACAATGCTTATTAGCTATAAGCAAGTAGAGAGATTAAAAATGAAATTATTGTTTTCGATAAACTAAGATTAAAATTCTTTAGTCATTTTACATAAGAATCTGATTTCAATCAATTTTTTAATGAATTTGTAAATGTCATGCATTTATATACAGAATGCATAATCACATAATATGAACTAATTGACATTTTGTCCTCCCATTTATGGATTGATTTGGAAATAATAGATGAACTCAGAATAGCTATATTCACTAGAGCGCCAGCCAGAAGACAATAAACTTAATTATTTAAACCACTAAAAGATACCGACTTTAAAAATGCTGAGCACATTACAGGATCATATGTGAGAATGCATCCTGGATATGCAAACATTATGAAATAAGACCCTAAATTGCCAAATGTCTTAAATCATCTTTGGGTTTCTGTTCCTTTTGGTAGCGAAGACTATTCATTTTCAATAATGAGGAAAAACAGTTTTGAGGAGCAATTGTTCAAAATTGAAGATGAGATATTTGAATACGATGTCAATATTAATTGCTATAAAAGAACAATTATAGTATTTCTTTATTTGTAACATAGTTACTTGATTAGTTGATCGCAGAAAGCAATCAATAAATAATTGAATAACAAATTAGGAAAATACTATAAATTAAGTGTCTGCAATCGGTCTACAAAACTAATAGTAAGGATCAGGAGGAAGTGATCACATTATGGTAGAAAAACCCGATTCTATGTTCTCCTACCTTAAGAGATAGATTAAAATAAAAATGTCAGGAGTTGATTAAATCCAGAGAAATCGCCAATCAAACCTGGAAAATAACATAAAAAAATAATTTCTCTAGATCTTTAGATCACAGATCTTTCTACTTTAAAAAAAATGAAAAACAGTATACTTGTGTTTCAAGATTTCTAAAAGAGCCTGACGAAAAGTACATATAAATACAGACAAATCAAGCAATTTAAGCTGAATATTTGAATTCTTTAGTATAATTAACGACTATTAAACCTCTTAGTCATGGAAAATAAGTTAACATTAACGATATCGACCCAAGCACTGTTTTTAGCTTATATATTTAGAGTAAAACTTTTTTGGAAGAGACTTTTGAAATCTTCAAATATTATATCGAACAATCAAACTTGAATGAATCAGAATGGATTCTTGATTTATTCTAAAAATTATATTAAGGTTTCTTCAATCTTGAGTTGGTTGATTAGAACTATAATTTTTCTCTATTAAGAGTAGAGCTATCAGTTATTGAATAATATGTTACTAATTCATCATTCTCTTATATTGATTAGTTTAATATTGAATAAGAATAAATCAAAAAATCTCATTTGAATAATAATAATTCAAATAGCATCAATAGAAATGATTCAGATGACTTTGAAGAATCTGATTATGAACTGTAGAGAATAAAAATTCTTAAATCACCACTTATCTACGAATAGGATGTATTCCCAAGAAGTTAATTATAATTATCCTCAAATCTTTAGAATAAGTATAAACCAAATGGTAAAATCATTTATGGCACCTCTGGAATATATTTATTTTTTCGATATTTCTATTCTTTGTATCAAAGAATTGAATTAGCCCATTAAATTAGTTAAAATTTTGAATAAAATGAAAAATTTGAAAGTATGATTTTCTTAAAACTGTAGAATTGAATGTATAAGAAAAGAAAAAAATTATAGAGATTAGATATAAGTTATTTAAGCTTGCACTTCTCTATTAAATTAAAAATAAAGATTTCAAATATCAAGACTACTTAAGTTTGCTATTTGGAAAACAAGTGAATGATTATAATAACTTCTTTAGGCTTTTCTATTCTACACAATTGATAAAATGCTTTCAGATTGTTGTAAACATTTAGCCAGTTTACTTAATGATAAATTGACAGATTCTTTTTTTGATTTCCTGTTCCGATCAAAAAATAATAAATACGAGTTAGATCCAACTAAAACTGAAGAAGTGTAATTAAGCAATTTGTCTTTTGCTCTTCTAGATTTATAATTGGAACAAACACAGCGAATATTATTTAGAGTAAGATGAATCCTCTATATAGATTTGTTTATAAGATGATAGTTTACATATCAACTATCTGCCTAATTGGTCTGTAATATAAGATAAACAGTAATTAAATCGAATCTCATAATTTGTTAAATCTTACACAACAACCTATTCAAATAGAATTAAAGGTGTATTTTTGCAAAGGAACTTAAGAGAAGCAAGTGCAAACACTTAAAATTAGATGGAATGGACAGTTTTTTAATAGATGAGAATAAAAAATAATTTGTCAGATATTTTAATTAAATGATTAATTTGCCTTTTATAATAGTTTATTCTTCATTTACCTTTTTTGGCAAATCTATAAAAAAGCCTTTAATAATTAAATATATAATCAAAAACTTCATAATTATTTGTTAAAACAAATTTCAGTTTAATCAATCTTATTTTTCTATACAATATCAAATAATGTACATAATGATTGAATTTTGTACCTTTTTTCCTATTAAAAGAATAAAAAAATTTGAATTATCAAACATTAATTTTTTTGGTTTAAATTTAAAGGTAAATTTAAAGATATTTTGATTTTTTATTATATCCCAACTTATATCAAAATATAAAATTATTTTAAACACATTTTCTAATTAATATTAATAATTTGAGGTCATAGTTTCATAGTCTCCGTTATCTTTTGTTTCCTTAATGTCTTCATAATTGGAATTTCGAAAAAACTTGGTAGTTTAATTGGAAAATCATGGAAATCTTTGGCTGTATAATTATTTAATGATATGTGCAAATTTCATTTTATCCTCGTCTAATCAACAAAGATTCTTGGCCGAATATTTTTTAGCTTAAAGTTAATTAAAAACAAATTTTATTTTAAGGAAATCAAAAATCATATACTTTAAAATTTTGAATAAAGATTTATAAATAATAAAATTTTCAAGTAGCATTTCCAAAATATTTAATTTTATCATATAAAAATACATATTTTCTAAACTTAATAATAAATTACTATTATTAAAAACTTAATTATCATTATTCTTATCCTTTATTATTTCTAATAAGTTGTCTTCAACATTATGATTCTATTTCCAATTTATTAGAAATCCTAAAATTTTTTAAGGATATATTTCCCAGAAATTTCAACTTGCTTATAAAATGATCAAAATATGATTTTTTCTGAAGTCGAAATTTTTGCAGATATATTTTATTCAACCTTGATGAAGTCATCATTGCCAAAATTAAAGGTTTAAATTATTTATTTTAAATTTTAAGCCTCTATTCTAAAATTTTGAAATAAATGTCTAAATTATAAATCTGAATCATTAATATATTTTCAAATAACTTTCACATTTTTTTTTCGAGAGCAAAAACAATAGAATATTGATTAATTAAATATCAGTTATTTTAATTCTTCTTTAAAGATTTTAATGTTTAACGGTGAATTTAAAAGTTAATAAATTGAAAAAATATCTTAAATCTTGGGAAAAAAAAAACATGCGAAGACAATTAACAGTTTTACATTAATGTATTATTATTACTATTGTTTAAAATAACCAAGTATCACTTTTATTGTAGATCAACTTGGTTTTCCAAAATGCAACTTCCTTTTTGTGTAAATAATGTTTTTAAATCAATGCCTGCTTGATTCACAAATTCTCCTTTAAGAATTAAAGCTCCTTATGCTTAAAATATTGCCTATTGGGATATAAGGAGAATAGTAATATTAGTGGAGACTAAATTATAATAAGAAATAAATACCACTTTCTGGGAGAGGATTGTTTTAAATTAATGGAGTTTCGAATTATGTAGGAATACCGATATAAGTTTAAGCAGAAGAATAAATTTATTTTCCTGTAATAACATCCCATAAACGGATCGATTTATCATCACTTCCAGATGCCAATTTTGTGCCATCTGGGGAGAAGGCTTACAGAGTTAATACAATTACTGTGGCCACTTAAATTGATTTTATTATCCTGTTTTAAC
>JPFL01000169.1:13595-115004 GCA_000733385.1 Paramecium biaurelia | reverse complement strand
TTTATGGGATGTGAATACGTAATTATAATGGGTTTAGTTGAAAGGTGATAGCAATCGTGTTGTATCAGTTTGCTTTGCTCCCGATGGTACTGCTTTAGTATCTGGTAGTTTTGATAACCTTATCCATATATGGGACGTTTAGACAAGAAAATAAATTAGGGAATTGGATGTTCATAGTGATAATGTAAGATCGGTATGCTTCTCTCCGGATGGTACTATTTTAGCATCAGGTAGTGATGATAAGTCTATTCTTTTATGGAATCTTAAGTAAGACGAAATAATCTAAATTGATGGTCATGATGATTGTGTTCTATCAGTTTGCTTCTCTCCTGATAGTACTACTTTAGCCTCTGGTAGTAGAGATAACTCTATCCGTATATGGGATGTATAGACAGCTTAATAAAAGGGCAAATTGGATGGTCATAGTGATTATGTACGGTCAGTATGCTTCTCTCCTGATGGTACTATTTTAGCGTCGGGTAGTGATGATAAGTCTATCCGATTATGGGATGTTAAGACAGAATAATAATTGGCCTAATTGGATGGTCATAATGATCGTGTTCTATCAATTTGCTTCTCACCTTGTGGTTCTACTTTATCATCTGGGAGTTAGGATAACTCTATTCGTTTATGGGATGTTAAAACAGGTTAATAAAAGGCCAAAATAAATGGACATAGTCATTATGTTCGATCAGTCTGTTTCTCCCCTGATGGTACTATTTTAGTGTCGGGTAGTGATGATAAGTCGATCCGATTATGGGATGTTTAGACAGAATAATAATTGGCCGAGTTGGATGGTCATAATGATCATGTCCTATCAGTTTGTTTCTCTCCTGATGGTGCTACTTTAGCCTCAGGTAGTAGAGATGGCACTATCCGCTTGTGGTAAGTTTAGAGAGCACTATAAATGGTCTAAAAAGATTGTCATGCGGCTCGTGTTGTAACAGTTTGCTTCTCTCCTGATGGTACTATTTTAGCATCAGGTAGTGAGGATAAGTCGATCCGATTATGGGATGTTTAGACAGGATATTAGAAGGTCAAATTGGATGGTCATAGTGATTGTGTCCAATCAATATGCTTCTCTCCTTGTTGTACTCTTTTAGCATCTGGCAGTAGTGATAGCTCTATCCGTTTATGGGATGTTAAAACAGGATAATAAAAATCTAAATTAGATGGTCATTCATGGTATGTTATGTCAGTCTGTTTCTCTCCTTGTGGTACTCTTTTAGCATCAGGAAGTGGTGATAAGTCTATCCGTTTATGGGATGTTAAAACAGGATAATAAAAGTCCTAGTGGGATGGCCATAGTGATGATGTCCAATCAATATGCTTCTCTCCTTGTGGTACTCTTTTAGCATCAGGAAGTGACGATCAGTCTATCCGTTTATGGGATGTTAAAACAGGGTAATAAATGGCCTTAATAGATGGTCATGATGATGGCGTTGTATCTGTTAGCTTCTCGCCAGATGGTAATACTTTAGCATCTGGTAGTAAGGATAAATCGATCCGTTTATGGAATGTGATGACAAGGTAATAAATGGCCAAATTGGATGGTCATAGTGATTATGTCCAATCAATATGCTTCTCTCCTTGTGGTACTCTTTTAGCATCAGGAAGTGATGATAAGTCTATCCGTTTATGGGATGTTAAAACAGGAAAAATAGAATTATCAGAAAACAGTTTTAAAGATATACTTACCTAATTTAAACAACCTCTTGTTTTAAACAAGCTTTTTACTGAAACTGGTATAAATTTTATTTTATTAAGTTAACCTTCATATTCCAATTCTAATGATCTCTTAAAGTCTATAATTATTAGCAAAAGAAGCTATAATTTTTTAAGGAGAATTTATAACAAATTGTGGAGAAAGTTTACTCTCATTATTTTAATTAAGAGGAAGTTATATCTTAAAAGGCATTTGACATATACTCAAAGAACATAATATATATTCAATATTAAATATCATTTAACAGTATTTTTTCATGATATATAATCATTCCGCTCTTCTTTTTAATTTTCTTTTGGTTTAATAAGGTTTGAATATAAAATTCATATCATTTTAAAATTGCTGTAAATTAATAATTTGGCTATGCTAAACTTATCTTAGTAAAATTCTAGATTTTCCTCTTGCTTTATGATCCAAATGTTAAGAAAATATTTATGTATTATTATTTAACACAGATTGAATAAAGTGGCTTAAAATTAATAAATAGCAATACAAATTTCTAAAAAAACTTATGCTCTATTGTTGGTCTGGATATCAACTCACTTCAAAAATATGCCCAAATAACCAATTCAGAAGTTTAAAAGACATTCTTTCCTCATACAATTCCAGAAAGGGTTCGTAATTCTGAGAGTTTTGCTGAATTATTCGCAATATAAATAAAGTAAAATATTAACTTCCAAAATTTTGGTGCAATTGGAATTAAAAGAAAATCACTGAATTACAAATTCATTTTATTAAGACTCACAAAAAATATCAACATTTTAATTAAATATCTATTCTGCATCGATGATTAGATTTCTAAAAAATTATTGTCTAATTCGCCAAGGATTCGGCGAGGAAATAAATATAAATTTGATGAATTAGATCATCAAATACAAAAGTAATAATGAAAGGAAATTATTTCTAAAAGCTACCATACACTTCTTTATCCATTTTACTTAATACAGAAAGCTAAATTCTATCTTCAAATTATCTGATCAAAGAATAATTACCAGCATTTAACATAAAAAGGCCAAAAAATTCTAAAATTCTAAGAAGCATTCAAAAAGATCAAAAAGTTCGTTATACTTTATTCAGATTAAAATATCGCAGCATTTTCAATGCTCAAGGAAATAATTAGTATAAAATACACTTTAAAAATTACACAGAAATGCATAATGATAGATATCTTCAATATGAATACATTAGCCTACCAATTTTTTCCCCCACACAACTTTAGTAACATTAATGAGGTTAGACAATAAAATAGAATTGGTTAATAACATCATAATGACAGACATATATTTGAGTAATCAAAGCTGAAAATATAACCAAAAAGAGAAAAAGGAGAAAAAAGAGAAAAATTCGCATACAATTATTATATTCAAAAATTTGCATAAACCAAATCTATTAAATCACTTATTATTTGTATTTAATAGAATAAAGCAACAATATTTATTTACACCAACAACTAGGCATTTTATTAGAGCATTGTAATTATTATTACTTTGGATGTGGTTAGAGTCTTTGTTCCATTCTTAACATTTATCTAAGATTAATGAAAAAACTGCTTTATACTTCTATTAATTTGCTTTATTTGAATTTCTTTCAAATATTTGACTTCCAAAAATAAAGTTTACTTTATCAGGCTATTGCTAATTTGGTGTGACTATAAACATATTAAATTCCTAAAAAAATAAATATTGTTGATAGATTTATAATTTATTCCATATTTTAAAATTTAGAATTTCAAAATTTTCTTTTGAGATCCATTCTTTTCCAGCTTTAATTCCATTGGTCTAATTGTTCAAGTATTGTTTATGCTTTCATTGACAATAAATTCCCAACTAGGAGAACAGAATATTTATGATCGCACTTTACATTTGCATCTTGATAGCTGGAACTCTATTATGAAGTAACTTTTATTTGAAATACTCTTCCTTTTTCTATTAAGAATTATATCAATTGGTTAAATACTTCGAAATAAAACGAGTCTTTCGGGATGATCTTTATTCCTAATGGCTTATTGTTAAAATTTCACTAGAATTATGAAAACTATTGACTATATCTAATTTTTAAACGTTTTAATTTGTAATCAAAATATGATGATCAACAAAATAGGCTTACCTAACAAGACTTAAATTCAAAACTTCGAGGAATCAACTTATACACCTCTAGCATTAATGTAAGATATATGGCTGAAAATTTCAGCTCATGACTCTGAACTTGTTTCCTATAAGAAGTCAAGAATTTGGCTACTATCAAGAACCACTAGTCCTTACTTTCCTGTGTAAGCCCAAATCGATGTCTAAACACTAACAATTAGAAGCAATTGTTGTCAGCATTTAGCTCTAGAAGAGTAGGGTCTCCATTTCTTCTATTGAGGTGAGAATGATGCATTCAGTTGAATTATTCTACCTCAATATAATTTCTATTGTTATTAATTTTTCTAAATTATTACTTCAAATTCTCAAATTTTACATTCTCATTATTCAATTATGTTCGATTAAATAATTCATCAGTCAGGTTTTTATCGAATTACCAATTGAGATAGTTTCAATTATTATCATAATTCTTTCCTTAATTAAGAGAAGAGGAACAAGAATCTTCTATAAATACTTCTCTCCACCATATTTGTTGAAAACAAATTACTCTTGAAAGAATTTAAATTATCAGTTTGCAATCCTATTTTACAGAGACTATCAATTATGAATCTGTTTAGGCGGTCTAGTTGATTTAGATTAAATTGCTTCTGCATATATCAAATTATTGTAATTGATTTAGAATTTTACAGTTTCTAATTGAATTATTATAATATTTCCAGGTCGACTGAATTAACTTAGGGGGAGAAGCATTCACAATTATAGTTTCAGATTAATTAATAGATTTTGAATTCAAAAATGAAGTATCTCACAAAATACACTATATATCAAGGAAAACTCATCCAAATTTACTATTTCTTAAAACTATTGAAATTCTTATGATGTTAATATATTTAAAAAAGCACCTTTGAAAGCAACTAATTGTGATTTAAGTTTTAACAGGTTGAATCTTTCTTTGTTAATAAAGCATATTAGAAAATTTTTATTTAATTTTTATAATTCTTCAGTCAGTTTAAGGGGCTCTCAATATCCTACTAATATATAATAATTTCCTTAAAAACCTAAAGTTCAAACTTAAAAATCTTCAAAAAGTGTTAATATACTTCAAGCTTACCTTTTAACTAATAGATACAGCTGGTAAAGCAAGAAGATTTTCTTACAAATTGTGGACAAATTAAAATTGTTTACTTTTCAAAGTTAGATGGTGTAATACCACCGTAGTCATTACTTTCTATTTCTAAAGTATTTTATTTTCATCAGTTTCGTCACATTGGGTACACACTTGATTTCTTTACAATCCATATTTCCTTAAATATCCGAGATTATTTATGATATATATTTTCTAATAGTCTCATCAAATATTTAATTTATTAAAAAAAAAATAATAGATTCAAAATATTATTCTAAGGTGCATATAATCTTTTTTTTGACCATAATTTTATTTCCTCATGCTATCTCTCGAAATTTTTTTCAAATTTAATTACTTTTCCCAATTTCTTATTTCATTTTATTTATATCTGATTTACTTTTTAAATTGGATAAAAGTATATGGTGTATTTTAATTCTATTCATCCACCAAATTTTAAACATCCTTCTAAAATTAATCGATCAAGTTATAGTATTTATGATTGAAAAGATATTTTCGTAATATGACCACCATAATCCTCTATTATTATAATCCTTTCAAATTTCACTAATTTACTGTTCCAAAATTAAAGAGTTATTCCCCTGACCTAATCTTAATAGTTACAATTATTTCAAACCAATTTCTAAAGAAGTTTTCACTAAGAAAAGAAATAATTCGATTTAATTTAACTTAAAATAATTCCTTTCAATTTCAATTTATTATTGTAATTAATAACGAATTTAAAGAAAATTATTAAAAGTTCTTCTAATGAAGGCTAAATATGACTTTTCGATAAGGATGCTGTAATCTATAAGGCGTACAAGCATTTAATAGACTTCAATAATCCCTTATTCCATTTATAATGAAGTTATATGATTTCATGACACTTTCAGCATACTCATTGAGTTTATAGATTTTTTCCTCTTACAAAAACAATGGTATTGCTATGATTATTTCTGATGATTCTTATTCATTTGCTGCAACAAAATAAAATAATACCATTCATTCAGATATCGAAAAATGATAAAAACTCGGACAATAATTATGTCATTCAAAATAAAGCACTTTTATCAAAATTAGATAAGGCTGATATAAAAGCTAGTGAATATCTTCTTATTTTAAGAAGCATAGAATTGAGAATAGTTAGTAAGGAAAATAAACTTTGTAATTGATTTAATCATCATTTATTTAACATATATAAAAAATAGGGATGAAATTAAAAAAAAATCTATGTAAAGCGAACTATCGGATTTCCTCATATTGAATTCCCACAATTTCTTAAACATCTTTTCATCCCACTGAACAGCGAATCCAATAGAAAGGGTCTAGCCAATTTCATCCATAAATAAAGAAGAAAAGAAAAAAAGTTATGACATTCGACAAAAATAAAGATTTTGAAAATAATTAGTGATAATGGTATATTTATCTTAAGTAACTCAATTAAGGCTAGTGATTGGATAAGAATATGAAACTTTGTTACGATTAAATACAAAAAGTAGAAAGTATAAGTCTCCTAACGTATCGAAACCGTATAGGAGATACAACAACAATTTAACAAATAAAATAGATATCATGATTATTCCAGACAATAAAATCTACTTATGTAATCAAAGAAATTAAAAAGTATTTAATATATATCCATATATCATTTAACATAATTGTTAAATATAAAGGCGTTACTGATTCAAACATTACCATTTGCGAAAATAATTTTCTTAGAGTTCTAACATGAATAGAAGTTTATTTACGAAAGAAAAACTCTATGATTCATCTCCAAATATAAATGTAATCATGGATGGAATTTCGATCACTGGTTTCATATATATTCTTAGACTTAATCCTAAAATTAGATAACTGGAAATCTAGGCTTACCCATTATATTAAATTTTCATCTACTGCTTGATTAAATTTCCTTTTAGAATTGTGATATTATCTATTCATTAAGAAATTATATTTATGATTTATTTTTGAATATAGAAATGCTCTTTTCATAGCAATATTTTTTATGTATTCAAAGTTTGTGAATAAGGTGAGTAATTGTTGTTATTAGGTTAATTAATTTCCTCAATCAATTATGATATTCATAGTGATCTTAAAATTGTTGAAACCTTGTTTAAAGAATTTTTGTTTAAGTAAGCCTACGTTTGTTTAATGTTTCAGTGTTTCTTTTTATGTTGTTGATAATATAAACCCTGCAGAATAATCAATGATTTATAATAAGTTTAATGTTATTAACTTCTTATTAAATATCAAAATATATGATGAAGAACTTCAACTTGTAGCAATGATATGTTTATTTAAGGTTATTCTAAGAATTGAAAACGAATTTTATAGACAATTTTATCGTGAGGATCTCTAAATGTATTTTATATTATCCTATTTCTATCAAATATTATTATATTAATTTTCAACTGGCCCTAAAATCTTTTTTTTTGAAAAGTACTTTGCAGAACTTTTCCAACCCTTTATAATTAATGGTGACTTCATTATTGTATATTTTCATCGGTTACCACATTTGAAGTCAATTGATATTTCTCCAAAGGCATTTTCGTTATTCTTTCTTTCTGAAGGATATCTCCTTTTTGTCTAACCAGGCTCTGTTTGAGTTTCCGCCAATTTTTTTTTTACTTTCAATTTTATAATATTTTCGATTCTGGTCACTCTTTTCCTATCTCCATTAATGTCATTCTAAGGCGTTCTCTACCTAAATTGGCAAAAGTAGGGATGTGCCTCTATTCTTTTAACTGTATCTTTTTGGACATTTAGATTTTTTTCAGAATATGATCCTATTTATTTGGACTATTTTCATCATTAATAAAGTATTTTGAAAGGATTAATTTTATGGGGATAAATATGATATTATTAAATTATTACTGTTTTATGATATGGATTCCCTTAAAAAATTGACCATAGAACTATTGAATTAATTAACACAAGTTATCGATCCGTAAAGATTTATATAAATGGAAATATATTAAATACCCATTAGAATCAATTGAGATTAGAAGTTAATGATATTATTTATGACTACAAAAAAGAGAATTGAATAAATGCAATATCCATAAGTTGCCAGAAAATTGATTAAAGTATAGAATGGCTAATTGAAGAAAAGAAGTAACTATTATGCGATAAAAAAGGCTAGACTAATTTGAAATTAGTATTATCATTAGCAATGTTTCAGTTAACACTGAACCTTAAAATCATACAATTTTTTTTAAGATCCAAGGTCAGTTTTATAGAGTGTTGTTTGAGATCAGGTGAGGTATATATTTGCTTTAAATTGAAATCTGACATAGATATAAACTTCGAATTTATATCGATTTATCATTTTTTCTGTAGATGTTAAGCTGCTTGTCTTAGTTAAATTAGATCTGAAAATATCAAAAAACTTAAGTTTATTAAATACAAAAAAGTTTAAATTAATTATAATCTTAAAACATTGATATTAATTAAAATGCCTGATCAATATATATAATAAATGTAAAGTTGAAGTGAAGAACCTTAGATATGGACATAATAAGATTAATTATCATTCTAATAAGAAAACGAGGAGAAAACATATCAATTAAATTACCTGATATTTAGCCAAAATAACTTATTATTTAGAGTTAGGATTCATGAAATCATTCCTATGGTTAATTATTTTAATATTTAATATTTATCATCGTTAATAGTGTTATCAATTCATCCTTTTCCAGCAAAGGAAGTCATATTTGCTAATGTCGATTGTAACAGTCTCAATTTTCTTTAGTTGGCAAATCCATCTGTTTCTAAAATTCCATGCTTAACAATCTTTTTAGCCTAATACAACTATAATTTATTTAGAGTCATAAAAGTTTTAAATTTTTATTCGGTTTCTGTTTCCATTGATTGTAACTAACAACCCAAATGTTACTTCCAGATTGCAATCATTGGTGTACTATTGTTTCCTAAACCTAACTAATCTAAAATTGCTATCAATGCAGCTCTTCCCTCTTACATAGCTTAAAAATAAGGATTAGAAGAATCTAAACCAGCCTCTTATTTGGCAAAATCTAAATTGCATCTTCTAACCATTAAAGCATACATATAAAGCAAATACTTCATATGAGGATGATTATTATAGTAATAAGTTGCTATTTTATTTACCAATTCTTCAGGAACTCTATCCCAATATGCTAATTCTGGATGAGTAAAGGAGCATCTATCACTATTGCAATAGGCTTGCACTATAGCTCTTTAGTTCTTTAAGTTTTCAAAAGGTTTTGCAGTCTCTCGACTTCCTCCAAAATTGAATGATTCAACCATAGTTTTAACTACCTAATTTTTTACATACAAATCATTATATTCCTTTGTTTTCTACATAGCTCTTTAAGGTACACCAACATAATTATCTTAATTTATTAAAAAAAATACCTAATTCAAATAAAAAATCCATGTATTGATAACTTGGTTCAAAATCATCACTATAATTAATATTGGCTAACCCATTGAGCATGAATGTAAAGGCAACATCTTCGCTTACAAATTCAGATGTAAAATAATGACCTTGTATAGTTCTAATATGAAGTTTTCGTTATGCTCTTGTAAGAGCTTAATATTTAGTATGAATTAATTCATAAGGTCCTCCACCTCTTTCTGGAGTAATACCCTAACCCATATAGATATATTTTTCTGGATTTCTTTTGTATTCTCTCATATTTCTTAGCTCTGTCAAAATTAAACCATCCCTTTATCTTGTATCGCTGCTTGCTATCATAGTAATTCTGGAATCTGTATTATTTGTTGATGAAAATGATTCTAATAAAGGTACTATTTCCATATTTTAAACTTTGTATTGATTAATTAATTCATTTACTAAATCATATTAAGATTAAGTTTAAAAGTTGGCAATAATTACCATATCAGCAGCTTAACCATTTGCATTAAGAAGAGATATTTCCTTAAAAATATTTTTAATCATTGGCTTTATTTTGTTAATCTATAAAGTATATTAAATACATACATCAGTTAAATCTTCCCCTGCTAATCTGATTTAACCCAGCACTCCTGTTAGTCGAAAAATTTTATATAATTTTTTCAATTTCAAGGCTATAAAATAATCTTTGGAGTTGTCATTCTGTAACAAAATTTGTTCTAGCATTTAATTAATTTAATCTTCTATTTTTTTTATATTGTATATCGGCAATTATTGAAAAAATTCCTCAACTGATATTTCCTTTTTCACCCTAAATTTATCACTCAATTCTCTTATTTATCTGCTATATTCTAATGCTTATTAATATAATTCTAAAATGTGTTTAAAATAAATATGGTCTTCAAATTTTGCTTCAGCAATGTATTCTTTATATTATTGTAATGTTAATTCCATGGTTAAACCATGTGTGTAAGTCATTATTCCAATTTCCTAAATATAAATAAATATAGAATAACCATTCCAGGATGATTGTCAAAATCAAATGTAAGCCAAGTCCCAGGAGTTTCAATAAATTCTTCTGGATTCTGTAAACCTAACTCATAAGCTTAGGCTACAGCTTTTATGAGATTAGGCAGGTATTAAGAATGATAGATCAGAGATTCTTCAATATAAGAAACTTTCTAAAAAATTCATTAATATAACTTACATTAAATACACGCTGTTTGTTTGATTGTATAAATAATTTTGCAGCATACTTGAGATATTTATAATCATTTTATTCTATTCCCTAAAGCATTCGACTTATAGCTATCAATTATGTAAGCGAATTAGGTTAAGTGGGATGAGAGGTAAAAACATACTTTACTCTATTAATTTTTTCCTAAAAATAAAAAATAATCCACAATTACTTTATCTCTTTTATTAAAATATTCAATTATTCTAAATTAATCTAAATATTCATATCTAGCATATTGACTACTTATTCTATCGAAAATCATTAGACTATAAAGGTGCCACAAAATTTATTCTGGCAAATCTTTTTCTTCATAATTTAATTCATCTAAATCTTTCCCCTCATATGAATTATCAAAATAAATGGATAAAGCATTTTAGAAATCTTTGATCTCTGATTCACTTAAATTATCTACATAGGCATCTAATAATTATAGCATTGTCTTTTTCTTTTTAGGATTTATATGCCTAAAATAATTATTTCCTAAATCCATAAGCCTAATTGGAGATTATTCAAGGATGGGTTCTTCTTTAATGAATTTTTGAATCTCAGTTATGGAGCATCTTTTGTCACTTAAATTATTTTAACAAACTAATACTCAGCATTTGCTGCAATCCATAACATGTCATTTTCTCTTAATTGTTTTTCCTTAACATTCTCTGACAATAGCTATTTAGGCAAACTTAGAGTTGTTTAAGGAAGCCTAGAAATTCTTTGTAATAAGAATGAAAAAGACCTTATCATAATAGGGATATTATTAATTTTATGATAAAGTTCTTGATTTATTCAAATATATGTGTTCGTTTTTATTTAATTCTGTAATTGCTCTCTATGTTTTTCATCTTAACATTTATAATTTACAATTCTTAGGATTAGATAAATATTAATTGCACAAAATGAGCCTGAAGGATGAGAAGATTTACAAAACATATCAAAATTAAAGTTCAATCACTGATGTATTATATATTTTCATCAAAAATTTCATTCATTAATTCTTAAATACACAAAAATTCGTAAGGCAAATAACTAGCGACAACTCTAGATAAATAAACAGATTTTGTGTCAGCATCTAGTATCCTATACGAAATCCAATAGCTTTCTTTAAGCTCTTTGTTGTTTAATGCCTATAAGATTAAATAAAATTATTACTAAATCTAGCTTTTGGATGATGCTTTAATAGTATTAAGCCTCTCCTTATTCAGATAGATCTATTCTATAATTGAGTAATGCTTAAATATTCACCCAATTCTCCTTTAAATCATTTAGGTTCTTAATTGGATCATTGAAATCAACATTTCTAGAAAATCTCTTGTATTATAAAAGTGAGAATTACTTAAAATTTTTCCTCTGAAAATATATTATTTTCTAAAGAAAAAGTTACAAATCTATCAAAGGACATAGCTTTTTCACCACTCTCATTCGAAACTGTATCACATCTTTCCATAAATTAACTTCTGATAATTTTCTAATTTAAGTTTGTACCTTGGTTGATTTCGAAATGTAAAAATAATTTTGAGAATTCTTGAAATTCTATCATTCCATCCATATCCATATCAGCAGAATAGAATACTTCTTCAAAGTGAGCCTAATGCATCATTTTTAATTAGTGATATCCAGTAAGAACTTTACTAATGAAAAAGTCTAAATCAACACAAACTTTGTTTTTTCTTTCATATGTGTGAGTTTTTATTTCTTTTATTATTCTATCCTTGCTTTCCAATGGGAGAAAAGAATGCTATGTTTCTAGACAAGCTAAAGCGCGATCAAGAGAAATGAGAACACCTTTCTCGTTTACAACTTGAGCAAGTTATATTGGCATATCATTTTCATCAAGAGTTCTTAATGATTAAATATATATTTCTAGATCATCTAATGTAAGAGGACTAAAAAGCTCAGCAAATCTATTTTTATTTGAGACATTACCTTCCAAATAAATTAATTCTAAAATTTTCTCGATAGGCAAAAACAGATTAATAAAAGTTTGTAAGTTTTTATTCAGCCATAGACTTAAATCCATAAGTATTTACAAAATGTTCATAACAAATTTAATGCAAAGGCATGTTTTTATTTGAAAATTATCTAATTTTCTCACAGTAAAATTAAGATATGAACTTTAGAACATTTACTTTTTACATTTTTGCATTTGAACTTTTAGGATTTCGAGAAAATTTATCCGAAAGTTACGAAACCAAATTCTATGATTTCTAAAGGTTTAATTGCGATGTTGATTCAGCATTGATGCGATTCTAAAATTCTATATGACAAATACATAAGTATACTTGGAGCTTATGCTTGAGTAACATTTTTTCTTCTTTATGATCCCTCAAGTTTTCTCTTATTTAAATCTTCTAATTTAGTAGAAAAAGAAGAATCAACACTCGATGTATCACTATTTTCCAATTCTTCATTTATAAATTATCTCAAAGTATCTGATATTATTCTTATACTTTCAAGAGGTAGATGATTTTGGGAAGCTGCTGAATTTGGATTTTTATCTTTTTTCACCTTAGCAGATTTGGATACTTGGTTATTATTATTTGGAGCTAATTACTAATCATAATTTATTGCAATTACATGATTTGAAATTGGTTTGTTTGAAATCTTAACTTACGAAATATTTGATCGATTGGTGGCTAAACTTCTTTATGAAATTGAATCTTAAAAATCCTAACACTTAATTAATTGTTACATCCTAAGCAGAGTAAGTGCTTCGTTAAACAGATAATTGTGACTGTGAAAAATCACTTTCATTATCTGAAATTTGCTTCTACTCATCTGCATTTGTTATATGAATATTCCATTTTTTCTTTGTTGAAAGCCCTTCTTGTGATTGTGTTACAAGCTGATTTGGATTCGCAGAAACAGAAATTCTTGAATTTTCTGATTGTTAATTTACACTATTATTTTGCAGTTAATCTTAGTTGTTTTTTTTTTAATTTTATTAATTTGTCTATTATTTTAAATGTATTTATTATAAACTTATTTGATTTTAATTTTGGTTTTATTGTTATGGTTAAGGTATATCAGTTTAAGATGGGATTTAACTTTATGTTTGATTAGAAATTTTTCTTGCATCTGGTGATCCTCCTTTTTTTTCCTAAATTTTTTTTTTCATAATATTTGTAAACTTTTAGGTTTTTGTAAATGAATTTACTAAATTTTGAGTTTTTTCAATAATTTATTATTTTCTTTCTTTAATTTTATTATATCTTTTTTCTAACCTTGTGTTAATCTAAAATAATGGATAATTTTTACTTTCTCTTATAAGTCTAACTAAGCTTCAAGCTCTTAAATCTCAAGTGTTGCTTCATCTGCATTTTTAGATAAGCCATCATTTATTGATTTCTAAATCATTATTTATATTATTATACTAACACGATAATCTGGTCTTGTTTTCTATAATTTTCATCTTTTTATGCACTATTGACCAACAATAAGCTTGTTCTGATTTCCCTTTACATTTATACAGTTTATTTCATCTTACTGGATGCCTCTCCTAAACTCTGAAAAAATTAAGAAATTCTTCTTGATTTGGGGCTTTCATCATTTGAAGATTCTCCTTATATAGATTTATAGTTAGCAGAAACTTTCATCAGTTATTCTTGAATTTGCATCAGTTATTCTTCCTCGTTTTTTATGACTTCTACCATTTCTGTTTGAAATTCTGTTTAAGTTTCTTTAAAGGCTATGTTATAAAGACTTGAATCAGTTTAGATGATTTAATGACGAGTATCAGGCAATAATAAGGCTCTTTATTGATAATATAACTTACTTATAATTAAATTAAGGAGCTGGTGTATATGCTTAAGTTGATTGTTCCTTTTGCATTTCCATTAAACAAAAAAAATCATCTGTATCAGTGCTTTAATTTTTTAACATATTTTCTATGTCAGATGCAATTGAAGAATCTGAATCACTTTTTAATGCTTTTTGAACTTTTTCTTCAGGCTTAGGTTCTGGAAAAAGAGTCTTGTGTTTTCCTGCTCTAAGTATTTTAAATTATTCTGGAAGTCTTTATGAAAGAAAAACAGTTCCAGATCTACTCATTGGCTTTTTTCTAGGGGAACTTGGAGATTCAATTCTCTGTTAAATTAAGTGATTTTTGAATTATTATTAATAATTCTGCATGTCTTTTTCTGCTTCCTCAATATATTATTTAAGATTTTCAACTTCGCTCAATAAATATTTATTTGTTGTTGTTACATCGTTTAATTAAAATCTTAATTCTCTCGAAATATTTTATAAGTGCTTATTTGTCTTTTTTAAGTATTTTCCATTATCTTTTAGTTTAATTAATCTTTCAGTTAATTATTATTAATCATCTTTCAAATTTTTAATGATCAACTAAAAGGTATCAATCTCTACTTGATAGAGCTAATGTGTTTTCATAATTTATTTAAGATCGGATT
The DNA here is from genome assembly GCA_000733385.1 of Paramecium biaurelia. Taxonomy (NCBI): domain Eukaryota; phylum Ciliophora; class Oligohymenophorea; order Peniculida; family Parameciidae; genus Paramecium; species Paramecium biaurelia. The sequence continues at coordinate 100,032 of JPFL01000169.1, read as the reverse complement.
TCTCAATCTCCCTTTTTTCATCCAAAGCTTATTTAATAACTGACGAATTTATTTCTACATATTATGCCCATATCTTCTCTAAAAGCACACTAAATTTTAAATGAAGTTCATTACCTTCGTTCAATGCAATCAATACTTATTTATCTTATAAGTTCTTTTAAACAAAGAGTGAGGATATTTTAGACTTCCTCATAAAATTCAATGTGCCTTTGGTCTCCATATTTATCTATTATTTATTGTACCATCAAATCAACCCAACTGGCTAGCTATTTAATATCATGCCTAAATAAACTTAAAAACACTCACTTTTAAGGAATGCCCCTATGAATTTTATCTCTTGCATTATGTCTCGATAGATTGTCACTTAGGCGTCCTAAAGTTACAGGTGGTTCTTTAAGTTCGAAAGGGATTGTTACTTCAACAGTGGCTTTGACAATATTATTAATTAAATACGTTCTCTAGGGGATTTTGGTGATAGTTATAATTCTTATAATCGAGTTGGATATTAATATGGATCACAACTCTTTAATTATCCATAAAAATCATTACGCTACTAAGATTTCATTTTATCAATTGCTTCTAATTAATTTTACCCTAATAACGGAGATCCGTAAAAAGTCTACAATTAAATATTATATACCCCTTAGGAAAGAGCCTTGTGTTTGTGATTTTTACGATATGATATATTCGAAAAGGGTTTTGGACTATTAACAATATTTATGCTTTAAAGGGAATCCTGCTTTATTCTTTTATTAGATAGATCTGTGCTCTTCCTGTAAGAAAGTATTGGTTATAGCATTCTGAACTTCAATTATTCCATCTTTATAAATAATAATGATTTATTTTATAAAAATTAGTTAAACAAAAGTGTTGATTTTTGATAAACTCATATAAAACCAGGATAAATGTATTACTTTATTTTTAAGAAATGAATAAATTTTGACAATATTTTATATACACTTATAAATCTTCATTAATTAAATAAATAAATGGCAATCAATTTATTTTAAAGCACAAGCAATAATAGCAATTGGAATCAGTAAAAAAAGTATGTGTTTATCAAAATTTATTAGTACAAGAGTGGAAGGTTCATACAGAGCTTAATTTTAACAAATTAAACTGGATTATATTCCAAATGACTCCTAAAGTTTTGGTCCTCAATATTCCACAACAATTATTGTATAATAAGAATATAAAGGAATGGTACTTGCATTTTTTATTAATCTATTAAGTCTTTGATGATGGTTCGATTGGAAGATTATTATTTAATCAGGTCTTAGCAAATTCAACGTTCACATTAAGTTATAGTCCAAAATGCTTGTAGTTAAGGTCTTTTCAATTCAAAATTAATAACCAATGTTAATCAGCAAAGTAAATTTATGAACTAAATATTAGCCCTGTAGCCTCCATAATTTTAGAATTTTCGAAATTCATGGAACAATAATAGTTCTAATAATAATTACTAAAGTAACACATTTAGTTCAAACACTATCTTTAATCAAAATAATCCAAAAAATGTATTTCAGACATAATAAACAAATGATACTATATTTAATAATCCTATCGGCTCATCAAATTAACTATTTTAATAATAACCAAACCAAAGTACCAATATTTTCTAACAGCCAAATAATTAAAACACCATTTTTAGCACTTCAAATAATAATAATAATACAAACAATAATACTATTTTTAAATAATCAACAACTCCAACAAATGTAACAAATAACATATTTGCATAAACGCCTAATAATAACATTTTTGCCTAAAATAATCAACCAAATATGTTTTCGTAATAGCCTCAACAATAAGGTTTTAATTTATTTCATTAACCTTCTTTGTTCCCTCAAAATACTTTATATCCTCAAAATAATATCTTCACCTAACCTAATTTATATGGATTCAATAATGGATTTGCATAACCTACTATGTATGGTCAACCAAGTATGTATCCAAGTCCTATGAATTATCAATAATATCCATTTTATTAACCTATGATTTAACCACAAGGATAATAATAAATTACTTACCCTTAACTTTAATAATTTGAAAAAGTTAAAGATGCGGCTGATATCCTCTAAACTTATGCTGATGTTTTGAAATAAAAATATTAATAATTTTAAGAGCTTCAAAAAAATGAAGAATAACATTTTGAATAACAAGAATTGATCATATAAGAACACGAACGTCAGAATTAATAAATCAGATAATAAAGAGAAAGAATTCTGAATTAATCATTATCAGTAAGATCAAACAAAAGTAAATCACCTTCTCCATTTTCTATTTCAAGAGCTGGAAAATCATCTACTAATTTTCATAGAATGAATTCTAGTTTACAAAGATCACATATTGTGGAATATAATACTAGTTAAATTTCAAACTATGAAGAAAATAAATTTGATATAATTGTAAAATTCTTAGAAAGTGAAAAATTCTATCCTATAATCACACAAGCATTCAAATAAAAAAGCAGAATTGAGCATGTTAAATTTTTCATAGAAAATATTTTATCTTAGCAAAATATATTCGGAAAATAAAGATACTAATACTTTTAAATGGTGAGAATCATGATTGGATAAAATATTATTTTTGATGATACTTTATGTTTAGATGAAATAAAATCAGAATAATATCCAATATAAATAATATTTAATTACTTTTGCACAATTAAACCAAAACTCACAAAACCAGATTATTAATGTAATGTCAATTTTGATCAAATGACTGAATAAGAATTATCTAATGTAGAAAATTTTACTATTTCTAATTAATTTGGGTAAGTTAGATGGCTAACTCCTTGCAATTTACTTTATTTAGATCTTGATAAGATTGTTGATTTAACTTAAGAATGTATTAATCTCTATGATTCTGAAATTGTGAATGATTATCTTAAACCAGATATTGGAAAAAAGATAAATAAAGAATGTGAAATTACATTTAACTTGCCTGTTAATCTAAATATAAATGATCCATCTAAGTTTGAATAAAATTTGAGATATTAAGCTGAAGGAAAAAACATAGAATTTATCAAATTTGATTGTGAAAATCGATCCTATACATTCAAAGTACAACATTTTTCTGGATATCAATTTAATTCAGATTACTATTCCTCTGATGATTCAACTCATTTACATTAGGTGGCTATACAAACTAATGCAAGTATAGTATTTGGCTAAGTAGATGAAGAACTAGCTTCTTCATCATCAGATGAAAATGTCAAAGTAGATTAATTGGAGAATCTCAAATAGTTTAATAATAGATTTTATGCTTAAATTAGTACATAAAGGGATTTGAATATTTCTAATAAAAATGGAGAAATTATTAAATTTAATGTAAAAAATAACACAAAAGTTCCAATAAATATCCAATACAATAAGAATTAACTGTAAAATTCAAGTTTTTTATCAATTTTATTTCTTGATCCTTAAAAAATACATTATTAATCAATAAAAATGAAACTTTCAACTTAACTTATTTAATTATTTGAAATAACTGAAGATAAAAATATTAAATTCCAATTAAAATTATTTAATGCTCTTTTTGGAGATACATCAATAAATCTAGGAAAATATACAAAAAATATCAAAAATAATATATTTGATTTAATTGATCTTCAATCAATAACTCAACATTAATAGGATAGAGGGTTGGCTTTAAGTTTAATATTTGAAAATTAAAAAAAAAAGTAAAATAACGATTTTAGAGAAGTTATCATTGATTAAAAAGATTTAAATCCAATATAAAAATTATTATTAACAGTAAATTCAAAATCACAAAAAAATCTAACATTAGGACATGGGGAGGTGATAGATTAATTCATTAATTGGAGAATAAACTGTGAATAACCAAAACCATTATATTAAAAAGAATGGTGGGGAAGTCTTTATGAGCAATTTTAAGGAAAGCCATTAAAAACTATTGATTAAGCTGCCCTATACTATTACTTAATAAAAAAGACTAAATAACCTCCAGAATCATTTGACATGTTATTAAATTATTTATAATAAAGTCATGATACTCTTGCATATTTACTTTTTGCCCTTATGGCTAAGAATAATAAAATAAAAATAAAAATCGAAAAATTAAAAATTTTAGCCAGATCTTTACTTTCTAAATTAATTGATAATAGAACTAACTATGAGATAATCAAAGAATTTCTATTAATATTACATCCCTAAATATTCTAGAAGGAAGAAATTTCAAGGTTCTAAAATTAAATAAATAAACATCCAAATTATTAAGAATTTGCTAATGATGAATAAGAGATAACAAAGTATATCACTAATTATGATTATACAAATGCAATAATTCAGATACTCAAGTAACAAAAAATATCAGAATATAAATAAATTATTAATGATTATGTTATCCCTTGTCTTGTAATAGAAAATTCAAGGTAAAATGAAAATTCATTAGATGATTCTGCAACAGGACTAATCAACAAAATATTAGATAATTGCTCCTATAGTTCCGATGTTATCACATTAGCATAAGTAATTATATCAAACAATAATTTAGATTTATGTAGGAAGATTAGAGTTTGATATTACCCAAGTTGAAAATATTACTGTATAAAACGAATATTAATATTTCATGAAGCAGAAGATTATGTAATAATTTATTGAATTTTGAATTAATTATATTAGAATCTAAAATTTATTAATATAATCATTATTTTGCTTTTTTATTCATTTTAAGTTTATCTACACTATTGAATGGATCCATATATTATCTTATTGATCCACTATTTAAACTGTTTTACATCTAAACTCTCCTTTACATCTCTTCTATTTTTTATTTATAAGCGATCCCCTTTTCTAACTAATCGGCTATGGCAGAATTTCCTCTTCTCCCTTGAGAGTTATTTGAATTATAATTTCTATCATTCATATTGAAATCTTGTGATTATGTAGTAGGCCTACTTGGTATTCGTAGTCTTTTCAATCTAGTATTATACTATGTAAATTACTTCAAAGTTTCACTTATGAAATAAAAGTTTTCAAACATGGGTGTAAATTTATTTTCATCATCACTTTATAAAGATTTTTATAATTCTAACTTAAAGGATACTTCGCCTTTCTTAAATTCACTTGGATCAAAGTTGAAGGATGTTAAATTAGGTTTGAAAGGTGGGTCAATTTTTCTTCTAATTACATCCCTTAAATCTATAGATGCAAAAAGTGGATGCTATAAGATGGCATCAGCATCACCTCGTATACCTAATCTTTACTCAGGATTTTTAGTCAATAATCTTCGGATTAAATCTCTAGCTTCCGGACTGCCAATGTTAGGAGGAAATGAAAGAGGGTCACTTAAAATGCTTTTAAATATTTAATTTGTGTCTCTTGAATAATAAGGAGGCAATCCTGTAATTAGTTCATAAAACAACGCTCCTAGGCAGTAGTAATCTACAGCATATGTATGACCTTGTTATTATAGCATTTCAGGCGCCATATATTCTGGTGAACCACAAAAGGAATATGCTTCATCATCAGATGCCATATTTGGTCTTGCTAGCCCAAAATCGGCCACTTTCAAATGTCCTTCACTATCAATTAAAATATTTTCTGGCTTTAAATCTCTATATAATATATTTTGACAATGTATAAATCCTATAGCAATACAAACTTCAATAAAATAGAGCTTAGCTTATTCTTCTGTCATTCTTTTCACTTTTCTTAATTAATTAAATAATTCTCCTCCTGGACAATATTCCATCCCAAAACACACCCAGTTCCTAGATTCAAAAGCGCATTCTAATTAACAAATAAATTATTTTGATAAATGTTAGTCACTTAAATTTAATTAAACCATAACATCTCTTTCGTTTTGAACAATAGTTTATTTTTAATTTTCAATTATGAATTATTTAGAAATTAATTTCAAAGCAAGAAATCTACCATTACTTTTTGATCTAACTAAATAAACTCTGGAGAACCCTCCCATTCCAATACATTATAAAAATTAAAATGATTTTAAACTTAGTTTGTTTGAATCACAAGTGCAATGCAATGGTTATAATTTTATAGTTTTTCTATTTAAAAATTATAAATCTTTTCCAACCAAACTTAAATAATGATCTAAAGCTATGTTTTAATCAGTTGTTTGAAATCCAATTATGTTTTTATCTTGAAATAATACACTTAATAAATACTATCAATGCATTGCGTCATTAGAAAATTTACCAAATTATCAGTGGTTCCATAAGCACAATCAAATCTTAGCTCAGTCATCTTATTATTTGAATCATACAAATGTATTATAATATAAGATCCTGAAGACAAAGGTCGTTCAGTGATAAATCCAGAAATTTGATTTACTTCTTTGGCTTAGTCATTACTTTTGGCTCTAGTTTATCCATTTGAAAGAGTTTTTTAGTATTACTATAGTAATTATTTAAAGTTAAAGTCTACAGATGAAGTAATGGGGCTTTTGGCTCTATTTTGATCATCTTTTGGTTGTTAAATTTTATTCAACAAATTCATAATATTTTAAGATGACATACTCTTATGATTTTAAGAAGGTTCAGTTGATAATTTAGGATTTTTGTTTGATTGCTCAGTTGATTTAGGTTTTGATGGCTTAACACTATGTCTTTCTTCAAAGGTATTTTTCCTTTATTCTTCTTTTTATTATAATTCCTTAGAGTTCTAAGTTTTAGAATTAAGCTTTGATGCATTTGATAAGTAGTTTTAATAATAACTAGACACATAATTGTTATTAACAGCATTATTAAACTTGGTTATTGGTAGTTATTTTTTTAAGGTTAAGTTAAATCACTTTGTTTAACTTTGTCTTCCCTTTGAGTGAGACTTCCACTTTTTACAACATTCAATGTTACGTGATTTTTAAGTTGAATGTTAATGGATGGGACAACTACTTTTGTTTGGAATTGCTTAAATAACTTAATTTATTACTTATGGTTATATAAATCCTTATCCTAAATACAATTGTTTTTAACTAGTATAAGGAGATCCATTTAGAAATGGTTTCTGATTTTAAGACATAATTTGAAAAATAATATAAAATTCTCAAAAATTCAAATATTATAATAGAAAAAGTATTATGAGCCTATTCTATTAGGGTTGGTTTGCTAAAATAGTTGAAGTCAAAATAGACAAAATTAATGATAAAGAAGTAATACTGGGGAAAGGAGGAAATGGTATTGTCTATAGGGGAAAAATGTTGATAGAAAATTTAAATAATTCAAAGGAAAGAAGAGAAGTTCCAATTGCTATTAAAAGAATCATAATTCGATCTTAACTGTAAAAGAAATGATATTTTAGAGATAAATAATAAGAAATAGAATATATAAAACGAGAGCTTTCAGTATATGAGCAAATTAAATCAAAAAATATAGTTTAATTATACGGGAGTGAATAGAAGAATAATTATTATGATTTATATTTAGAAAAATGTGATGGAAATCTATTGGATTGTATATATGATGAAAATGGAGATGCACCACTTAAGGAAGAAGAAGCACTTAGATATTTCAAAAAAATATTTGATACTCTTTAATTGTTAAAGAACTCTAAATATGAAAGATCTGGAAATATATGGATGCGATCTTTGTATCATAGAGATATTAATGTTAAAAATATTCTCTACAAAAAGAGCTTAGCAGGAAACTGTATAAAATTGTGTGATTTTGGTTAATCTTAATATCAGTTTGATTCAGATAATTCAAATGAAAATAGGCGTATAACAATGCAAGTTGGAACTCCAGTAATTATATATGATTTCATACAAAGTATTCAATGAGTCCAGAGAATATGCAACTATAAAAATATGACTTAGAAAAAAATGAAACTTGGAGTTTAGGAATATTGCTATTTTGCTTACTATTTGGTTATTAATTACTTCAAAAAAATTTGAATAAATTTGCATCTAATTCTAATGAAGATCATTTAAACTGGATAAGCTAGCTTACAACTTCAATTGATGTAAAGTAATTACTATTTGGATTATTGCAAAAAGACCCATAAAAGAGAATGAATTATCAATAGATCAGGGATTCTAAATGTTATAAAATGTTAGAAAATACTTCGTAAAAAAAAACTACATGCATTCCTGAAAGTATTTATCATCTAATGGAAAGGTCAATTTGAATACTTAACATAAGCCTTTTATAATATGGATCAAAATCTATTGAAGTAAATTCCTTAGGATCTAATATTTACAGTATTCTAGGATTACAAGAATTGGGTCTATAAATAATGTGATAATTATAGTGGATATTACAAAAAGATAGATGTTGAAGATCTTTTCCAATCTACCTCAAAAAATTCAATTAATTATAACAAAATACCAATAACCTTATCAAAATAATATTAGTTTTTTTAAAATATATTACTTGAAAAGGAAACCCAGAATGAAGACATAATCATCTCCTTTTGGAGAAAAGTTACATAATCAAATAAAAGGTAAATCTATTAAAAAAACCAAAAATATTATTTTATTAATCTTCTTTATGAAATTGATGATAAATTATAGCTTGAATAAACTAGACTTGATGAGTAGACTTTAAAATTAACAACAAAATTAGAGTAATAGAATGAAAATAAAAAATAAGAAAAACTAAATAAAAAACTTGAAAAAATTGAATAATTAGAGAAACAAAATAAAGTGTGTCTTTATCAATTGTAATCATTGATTAGAGAATTAACATTGTATTTTGAATGCAAAAAGTAAAAACCTTATGATTCTTAATTAAAATAATCATAAAAATATAATTGATATTTTATTAAATAACGATTAATAATGGATTTCGATAGAAAGCATATATTGCTTAACGAATTTCGCAAAATCAATATTGACCTTGATTAGCCTATATCAGAGAATGTGATCTTTCAATTCCTTGATGAAAAATCTCATGGCACTTTTGATAACTCAATTGCTTTATAATTACATTAATAAGTAATACAACATTACCAAAAATTAACAATCAATAATTTTATTAATGTGTATTTGTAAGCAGAAACAATTCTTAATAACAAGATTGATAAAGCAAGAATGGAAATTCAAAACTTAACAGTGACAAAGTAACAATCATAGTAGGCACTGTTAAATATTAAAAAATAGGAGTAATTAAATAAGTATGGAATTATGGAAGACAGTATTCTTATGATTAATCATGTGCACGCTGTTGTTAACAAACTTAGTTTATCAATGAAAGTGTTTATTTTAATGTCTAGTTCAACAACAAGCTTTTAAACACCATCACAAAATGAATTAGACTGGAATGATTCTTATGAATTGTAAATTACTATTCTAGAATAGTCCTATTGAAAATGGATCCGAGGTCATCAATGTCCATGTTAAAGCTTATTAAGGAAACACAACAATAGATATTGGATAAGCTACATATGCTGTTCAATAATTCAATAGTCAAGCCTAAACTAATGTTGAAGCTAAACTTTAATGCATTAAACCATATTCTGGAGTTGTTATATTATCTGGTTTATGGGTCTTTTCAAAAGTATACATGTCTTTTTAAAATAGACTAAATATTTTAATGATCTTATATAAGAATTAGATACATAAATTTAATAATTAAAGAATGATCTAACAGATTTTGAAAATGATTTGTAAACCCTTCAAGCAATTTTTCCAAACACTTTAATTTCAAATTCTGATGCAAATCATAATATTTATTAATCTAGTCCAGAAAAGCAAATAGACAATATTGGAAATATTGAATAAAAGACATTAAATAAATATCTCGTTGCTATTATGGCTTTGCTAATTACACTATCATCCCTTGATAGATGTTGCTATTTAGATGTAATTACATATATTATATAGATTTTAATAATACTTGTTTATTCTATAAATTTCAAAAATCAAACTTTAGATGCAAAATTGCTAAAACAAATTTCAGTAGCAACATTTGTTTCCTTTACCTTAGACATTGTATGGGTAGTGATATATGTTGTGGTATATTAAAGATTATATAAAAAGCAAATTACAGCCTCTTTGGTCTGAAATAGATACACCTGATATGGGAATATAAAAAATAATTGTCGTAACTGGAATCCTGTTGTTTATTACAAAATTACCATTTTCATTTCTATGCGCTTATTTATCAAAGTAAGCTCAGGAAATCATTCCTGAATTTTAGGTCAAAGCAGATGAAAATGATCTATCAGGTTTACAACCATTGGAATATTAAAATATCAGTAGAAATGAGAGCCTATCTTCCTATTAACAATACAAATGAATAATTATTATTAAATACAATCATAATCATCTTTTTCCTTTTTAATTGAAAGATTTTCCTCTTTTATTAAATTTTCCTCCAAACGATTTTCCACCTTACTAATGTCCTCCAAATGATCTACCACCACCTTATTGTCCACGGAATGAGCCACCTCGACCTCTTCCTCCTCCTCTTCCTCTTCCTCCTCCTCTTCCTCCAGAGTTATTGTCACTTCCAAATGACTTTCCTCTTCCTCCAAATGATCTTCCACCTTGTTGTCCACGGAATGAGCCTCCTCGACCTCTTCCTCCAAAAGATCCTTCAGAATTATTGTCACTTCCAAATGACTTTCCTCTCCCACCAAATGATCTACCACCTTGTTGTCCACGGAATGAGCCTCCTCTACCTCTTCCTCCAAAAGACTTTCCTTCAGAGTTATTATCACTTCCAAATGACTTTCCTCTCCCACCGAATGACCTGCCTCCTTGTTGGCCACGGAATGAGCCTCCTCGACCTCTTCCTCTTCCTCCACCTCTTCCTCCAAAAGAGTTTCCTTCAGAGTTATTGTCACTTCCAAATGACTTTCCTCTTCCTCCAAATGATCTGCCACCTTGTTGTCCACGGAATTAACCTCCTCGTCCTCGTCCTCTTCCTCCAAAAGAGTTTCCTTCAGAATTAGATTCACCTCCGAATGACTTTCCTCTCGACTCAAAGGTTTTTCCACCTTATTATCTTCCAAATGGTTTTCTTTCTTAACTATTACTATCACCACCAAATTATTTATTGTTTCTTTGGCTTCCTTAAGCTGAGAAACTTCTACTTCTTTATGGCTTTCCTTCAAACCCATTATTTCTAAATCCTTTAGCATCAGAGCTCTATGGTCGTTATCCAAAATTTCTTTGTTCTCCTTTTTAGAACGAATTGTCTTAATTTCTCATCTATCCTGTTTTCTTAAACTTACCATTCTTTTATTTAAACATTCCATTTTTTTTAATTCCATCTTGTTATTAATTTTTATCCTTTCTAAATTTTTTTGTCATCTGATTATTTTGTTTAATAATGTCATCTAAGTCCCTTGCTTTTTCACTTCCTTTTTCTTTAATTTCTTTTTTCCATTATTCTATTGCAACCTTATTAGATCTTTTTTCCTTATGTTCTTCTCTCATTTTTTTAATTTTCATTTGTTTATTTAACTTTTTACTATGTCTTTTCATTTTTTCTTCTTCTTTTTTAGTTTTATCATCCCTCTTTTTCTCAATTTTTAATTTGATTTTATCCATTTGTTTAGGACTTTTAAACATTTCAACTTCAAAATCATCAGGTCTTTAAACAGGAATCTTAATTAATTTAAAAATATATTTTTACTCCTTCTTAAGTTAAATATGCAATGGATCTTTATACATTTGCAAAGGTAATTTGATAAATTTACACTTCTCTTTGTGCTTCCTCATTTCCTAAAGTTGCATCAATTAAAATTTTATCATCTGAAGTTGCTGTCATATGTTCATTCCATGGTACTTTCTTCATTAGTTTCTTCTTTTCTGACTCCTCTGCATTTTAAATTGGAACATATGTTTAAAAAAACTCTTCCCTTATCTCTTTTGCTTTCTTTTTCAATAGATCTTATTTCTCTTATTCTGTGAATAATTACTTTACCATAAATAATAAATAATAAATTATTTAATATTTTATATATATGTCCTATATATCTTCAAACCTCTGATTAAATTGTGTAGCTCACTGTTATTAAGAAGAACTTATATCACTACTCATACCCGTTTTGGGTATGTCTACCCAAAACTTTTTCAGTTTTTAAAATGCTACGCAACATTAAGGATGAGAATTTTTGTCCGGATGTACTGATTTTGCATAGGTTTTATATTCTTGTTTCAAGATGGCTCTTTATTGGCTCTAGGCATATTTCTTCAAAGCTCCTTCAGGGAGCAGCAGCATTTTATAAACAACCATGATTTATTAGAGCTATTCTGATGAACTGATTCCCTGTTTAGCACAATAGCGGTTAGCATGATTCATTGCAGCTTTATCCACTTCCACTTCAGTTTCTCTAAACGCTCTTATAATTTTTTATTTTTCAGCGGTATTTCCTTATGATAATAATCTGACAGCTTTCATGTATAATTCATTTTAAAGCTTTTCATACCTTTAATTTTAGAATGAATTTTTACATATCATTCGTTTATCTAATATTTTCTTATTTTTATTTTTTCAACTATTGTTTTAATAACTATTTGCATTCCTTACATCTTGTTTATCCTGGATGTTATGGATTTAGTATACATTTACCATGTTTTTTAGTTTATTGATTTTATGACTATTAATTTAACTTCGATTTTTATTGAGATAGTTTACTTTGATAAATGATTAATTTACATATCATGGCATTATCTACATTCATAATCATGAGTTAGATCATCAAATTTCGCTTCCCATTGATGACCTTCCTAACATTATAATTTAAGTGGTCCAATAGAAAGAACTTTAAATTTTAAACTTTCTATTATATTTTTTAAATGTTCTGGAATTCTCTCTATTTTCACAGTCTCTTCCATTTGTTTTAAAAGGTAAAAGTAGTTATTTTCTTTCAGTTTTCTTTCCTCTTCTTCTTCATTTACTTTCTATTCATAGATAAAACTATGAATGGATTCTTCTTACCACTTTTCACAAATGTTTGCATTTTCCGAAATATGACTTAAGTTATCACATTCATTAAAAAGAACTTCATCCAAATTGAAAGATTCTTCATCAATACATAAAGATTCCATTTTTTAGTGTATTTAAGGTGTATTTTCACATTTCATAAAGTTTGTTTCGTGTGAGGAGTTACCCTAAACACTTGAGTCACACTAAATTTAAATTATATATTTACAGTTGACTAAACTTTTTTATTCATTTCACAATCGAACTCAGTATCCATTTAACATGACTTCTCAGTTGAAGAAGTTTAATTAGAAACCTATTTCTCAATATAACTTTTTAGTCTATTTATTGATTTACCTTTTATTATAGAATTCGTTTCTTTACAAACTAGCATGGATGATTTAATTCATTTTTTAGTATTACTAATTTAATTAATTAAAGTCTTCTCTTGATTTGAAGTAATTATATACATCAAATGACTATGAAACCTTATTAAGTATAATTTTAAAAATATCATAATCATAAATCTTGTTTCCTTTCATTATCATAATTTGATTGTAGATTCAAATCTTAATAAGTAATTTTGTATTCATTCAGCATTAATTCTATCTATCTAACTTCTGTTTGAACAACTGCTTTAATTTCATTAGCTTTCTCTATCAAATTAGATTATTTTTGTACAAAATTATCATATATTTTTTTTTACTTAATGCATTCCTTAACTTATTTATAAAGTTCCTAATTTTTTTCATTAATTGACAAATTCCTATCAACTTGTAAGGTTTCTACTCTTTTCTTTTTATCATTGACTTTTTCCAATTCAGCTTCAATGTAATGCTTTTAATCATTAGCTTAATTCAGTAATTTTTCAACTTCTTCTTAAAGAACATTTTTCTTTTATTCTAATTCATTTATTTTTATTGTTAGTTTTGTAAGTTCTTCTGATTGATTCTTAGTTTTGTTAAGTAAATTTTAGTTTTCAATAAGTTTATTTAATTTTTATTTATTAATCATGAAAGCTGAATTTTCATTATCTAATTATTACATTAATTGTTATAAACTAAATTCCATAGATTACTTTTCAGTATAGATTTGATTGTAATTGGCTATTATTAAATGAAGAATTACTTTATTTTTTTTAAATTTCTTCCTTTAAATCAGATAATTTTAAATCTTCTAATGTTGTTCCAATGGTGCAATCATCCTAATTACATTCCAGTTTAATCTCAAGTAAACTATTATACATTTAAGATGAAATCTATTATGCCTTTTATATTTCATTTAAAGCTTCAAGATTTTTTTATCTTTAAATTGGATCTTTTTCCTTCTTAGCTAGGATTTTCAAGTTTTCCTCTCGATCCTTTAGGGTATTAGAATATTCATAAATGACAGAGACAATAGGTACATCCTCTTTTATGTAGAGATCATCCTAACGAAAATATTATTCTAACTGAAAAATTAGTAGCAATTTTTTACAGATTTAAGATCTTGAAGTTGATTATTCACAACCTCAAATCGTTTAGTAATTTTAGTAACTTTACTTTCTTACTCTTCAATCTTTGATTTGAAAATTGATATATTAAGTTCTTATTAAGCCATTATATCATTGATTTTATTGATATCATTTTCCAGTTCTTTTTAATAATCCTTTAATTCTTTTTCATTCTTATAACTTCTTCGAAGTCTTTCTTTTTGATCTATTAAGCTTTTCAAGGTTTCTATTACGATATTCAATTCTTTTCTCTTTTAAATATGTTGATTATCCAAGTCTTTTAACTAAGATATAATTTTATTATTACTCCATTTTAGTGATCAGAAATGTTTTCACTTATTTTCTAAATTTCAAAATTTTCCATTTCCAATATTTGATTTGTTTTATTTTTTATCTCTTCCAACTCTAATTTAGAGACTTTAGTTCTATTAACACATTCTTTAAGATTTTTTTAGTAATACTAGAATTACTAGCCCTCACCTATATTTAATTATTAATATATGAACCTTAAGATTAAGTATATATTTATTAGTTCTTTTTTAGTTATTCAATAACAAAGGCGGCTTTTTTCAATAAATCAGATGAATATCTCTCGTTCAATTATAGAGCCTATTCATTAATTTTTTTCCATCCCTAAAATAACTCTGTGTTTTTGACACGTTAGCAGACACTTTATGAAAAAAATGATAAATCATTATCAACCTAAGGAGGAAAAATATTTGAGACATCTAATTTAGTGTATAATATACAATCTTCAGAATTTTTCAAGTAATAATAAACTACAAACCCTATAATGACCGACAGTGTTGCACCAATTACAATTTTCATAGTATTATTGAGCCTCATTGTTTTGTTAATTTAAATAATTTGAAATAAAAAATAGCTCAAATATAAAATTGATTTATTCATAAATACTTAAAATTTTTATCTGCATCATGTTTACTCTACTTATAAACGATTTTTGCCCTCAAATGTATTACAAATCATACCAGTAATTACAACTATCAACTCTAGGAGTTAGATCAAATTTATTCTGAAAAACCTGATTTAAGTATTTACTTCTAGAAGTAGAATAATCTCTATTTGAATTTAAACTTTTTGCATCCTTATGTCGATTGAATTCATAGGATTGACTAACATTTGTAAAATTTTCGATATCCATAAAGCTTATTTAAAGCATCTTATTGACTCTTTAAGTCTATTTGGCATCAATAGCTTTCTTCTCTTTAGCTAACTTGGTAAAAATAGCTTATTGCCGTCTAGAATATAAGTCTTCTCGATTTTTTAATACTAGTATATTGTTTACTTTCATGTTTGCAATTTAAACAATATATATATATATATATATTTATAAAACATGTAAACTAAATTCAATCCGTTGATTTAAAAAGCGCTTATCTACTTGCTTCATATTTCTTAATCATTTCATCTTATTTAGACTTGACTTACTCTTCATTCATATACCTATTATTATAAACTAATTTTCACCTTCTAAACATAGCATTATTGTTGCTTTCATTAATTCTTGGTAATTCAATACCTAAATTCTTTAGTTTAACCTTTCTATATCCTCCCTTTATAGAAATAACATTATCTTCAAATTCTTTAGCTAACTGACCTTATTATGGACCTACATTTATTAACCTTTAAACAAAATTGTGACTAATTTTTTGCAATTGAGCAAACTCTTTTTATTTTTTTTAATAGTCCTCTATTCTATTTTAAATTTATTATTTCCTTTGAAATTCATACCTATTTTTCATTTCCTAAATATTATCGATAGAAATTAACCTCTTGACTTTCTTTTAGATACTATAGATTATGGAAATATTCTTCAATTTTATCATGTTACTTTTTGTTTCTCTCATCTTTATCTTTTCTATTTTAGTTCATTTTTCTGACTAAATCTTTTGCTTTATAGAGTGCTTCATTATCATCAGAGATTTCTGCCAATTTCTTATAATTTGGTTTGAAAGTACTTTTAATTAAAATACTAATCTACCATAAAATATATACTTTTTTTTTGGCAGCAATTATTATTTTTCAAGATGTAATTATTAAATCTCAAAATTTATCTCTTCATACTATTATCTCAATTCATCTTATTTAAATAATTTGCTGGTTAGTTAATTTGATTAATTATCTTAAATGGTGATCTTACTTTTCTAATTTTAACTTTAATTATCTTAAGACTTTTATTGCATAATGTCAAACATTTGACTAGCATCAAAACTATCTTAATGAAATGATTTTTTTTCAATGTGTGTGATTTCTTAAGGAAGTTTATCATTAGAATATAATTCTCCTCCGCTATTTACCTACGAATCGTTGATTTAATTAGAATTTTCATCTTGATAATTAAACTCATTATGTTTATCTATTGTATTTGAATGTTTTTTTGAAATTTTCAACTCCTCTTCCAAATAAGGATCAACTTAATATTCATACTCGTCTTAATCAGAAATTTAATTTTAATATTGATTTTCTTCTTAAACTTAATTATTGTTGTTTTTTTCTATTTAAACATTTTGATTTAACTAATTACTATCATTTTTTATATGTTCAACATCAGTTTATTATTATTTTTTAACTTAACTTTATTATACTTCTGGTAATTTGATTTTATTTTCTATTTACTAAAACATATCCATTGTTTTTTTTTTCATTAAAGCACCACTATGTGATATAAATTTCACTATGCTTTCTTAATGTTTTTTTGGTTTATTCTAAATATCAATAGAATTTTATTTTATATTCTAAACATCATTACTATTATAATTTGACTAATCTGCCTATGATTCTGGTTCTTTTTCTTATTGTTGGAAATTCTTGTTGTCATCCTATTATATACTTTCTTCATGTCTATTTTCTTTTTATTCATCTAACTACTATTCATTTTCAATCTTTTTGATCTCTGTTAATTGTAATTCAACAAATTATGAATTTAAATTTTGATTTTCAGATACTTAAGGTTTATTTAACAATTTTCCTTCCAATCTTTTTTATGTTAACTATGTTTTTAAAGCAATTTTATTTGGAGCCTCTTAAAAAAATCTAAAAAATTGATTTTTTTTTCTATATGTTTCTGTTACATCATTATAAGCCTTAGCCTTATTTTTAACTTATTTCCATTTATTTTAGCTATCCTATCCTTCAAAATTTTCATTCTAATCATATTTGATCTACTCCTATTCAATAATTCCATCCTATTTTTATTCTAATATTATATACTTATGATTCTGTTTTCTCTAAAATTGGATTAGATATGGCATCAAAGTTTAGTTCTCGATTGGATTAATTAGTTTCTTTAGAGGGTTGAGCCATCTATTATAAGACATTTGTATTCATTGATAATTCAAGAGTCATATTTGCAAAAGATGCAGCATTTCTATCAATTAATTAATCCTCTAATTATGATATGGCTAAACTAGAATTGCAATTATTTTCAATTCTACTTTAAGGAGTTGCACATCTTTTGTGTTGATCAACTTTTGATGAATTTTTTTCTTCAATTTATCCGGATTCTTTTTAGAGTTAACTATTCATTTTTTCAGGTGAAGCTTTAGTATTGTTAGGGAGATTATCCAAAGTTAATGAAAGTTTTAATTTTTTTGTTAGGTTTCCCATTTTATTTTTAGTTAATTTTGACATAATTGGAAAAGAGAAATGGACTAATTGTTTCAGTTTTTAAATTGAGGTAATAGGCTCAGTAACTTTCTTAAGAAAGGCTTCACTTATAGTTTTAGATCTTTCAAAGCAAATTTCTTGAGCATTATAAAAGAATGTCTTTAGTTTCTTTACTTGAGTCTTTTAATTTTCTTCAGTCATTTTAAAATAAAAATTAGTATTGTTTTTCAATAAAATACATATAAAATATCAAGTTAGGATATTAGTGAATATTTAATCCAAGATATTTTACAATTATTTAGGATCCTAGTCTAATGCTTCTTAATCTAAGTTAAACAAATTATAGTCTAATTTTTCATATTCTTATGTTTGTTTTTTAAAAAACATTTCTAATTGAACTAAAGTAATTAATAAGTATTATTATTTGTCATTTTTAATTTCATTTCTTAAATTCTCAATTAATTGTAAATTTAATTATCTTATTTCATTTAACTAACTTTCTATTGATTATTTTTATGGAGTTCCAAATATTGACTATTTTATAAAGCCTAATATGGATTCTTGTTTATAATCTTAAACAATTTCTTATGTATTAAATAAATGAAGATCTTCATTTGAAATCAATTCTTTCAAATATTAGCATGCTTATACATGATGATATTGTTCTTCATTCAATTATGATTTTAAATGATAATACAACTATTAAGCACACTCCTAATATTAATCATAATTATAAAATTGATCAACAATATCTTATTCATATATCTATTGATGTGCTTTTGCTAATAATAAATATTATTTTCTTTGATTGTATAATTCTTCTATAATTTTATCATCATCATTTTTATCAATAGTTAAAATTTCGAATTATTCATCATTCTCTTATTATTATTCTATTTCATATTTTTCTGTATCTTCATCCAGCTCTTATTCCTATTCTGATAAGTTCTCTTGATCTTAATCATCATCAAATTCAAAAATAATTTTACTTTCTTTCAACAAATTAGTTAATTCTTATTTTAATTCATTAAGTTAAATTCTTTAATTTGGATCATACTTTAACATTGATTAAATGATGGTTTTCATTGAATTGGAAATCTGAATCTATGAATCTTAAAAGGATATTGTTTGCTTCTTTATTTCACTTATGTGATCTTTCTCATTTTTATAAGGGAATCTCCCAAATATCATTTAAAACATGATTATTCCTAAAGAGAAAATATCTGCTTATCTTCCATATGATTTATTTTCAAGTATTTCAGGAGCTAGATTTAAATTATATAATACCCATAGTCATTGGTGAACCTGCATAAGTTTATGCTAGATCTGTTTAACTTGCAAGTTATTTAGATAATCCCATATCTGCTATCTTAAATTTTGCTGAAAACAGAACATCAAACTATCTTTATTTCAATTATTCCAATTAATAATCAGTCATCTAAACCATAATATTTTCAAGTTTTATATCTCTATGAATGATGAATTATTAGTGAAGTTATTTAAAACCTTCGATCAATTATAGAATGATAAATATCACATACTTTTCTGGCATTTCACAATCAAAATATTCTTCATATATAACTCCAAGATCTTTCTTACATTCTTCTAACACAATATAAACAGTATTCTTTGTTTCATATTTTTCATAAAATTTAATAATGTTTTCATGATTGCATCTTTTCAAAATTTCTATTTCTTAATTTAAATAGTGTAGTATTTGAACTTACAAACCTTATTTGCAAATCATCTATTCTAAATTATTAATATCTACCTTAATTGCAACACTTTTTTTTGTAGTCAGACATTCTGCATGAAACACTGTAGCGAAAGAACCAAAACCAATTTCTTGGAAATTGCAGTATTTATTCCCTAAATCATTTTCTAATGTTTCAAAATCACTCATATCCCAACACTAGATTTCAGAATTTTTGTTTATTATTATTTTAAATATAAAATACAATATGCAATCTAAAATTTAAACTCATTACAATTCCTTCCTTAACCTAATATATTTATATACTATAATTTCTAAATTAATCATTTTCCTATTATTTATATATATATATTTAGATTATTGTAAACTTCAATTTTTTATATCATAAAAATTTATAATCTGTTTAATTGTACTCTCAAATTATCAGTATTTTATCATAAATCACTTCATAAAGTTCATATCATAATAAATATGAATAGTAATTATTCTCAATATCTTTTAATTATAATTACAATATCAAATAAATTATATCCTTTTTTAAATGAAAAACCTCCATATATTAAAAAGGTTGTAAATATTTTTCTTGAATTCTTCTTTTTAAAAATATCTAAATTTTAAATTAAATTATTTAAAATGTTCTGGGGAACTCAAATATCATAAGGAAAGACTCACAAACTAACAGCAGAAGAAGCTGATGTTATCCATGTTTCTAATGTTGCAATTTCTGAAGGAGAAAATAAAATTTAAGTTTATGCAAAAGTATAAGGAAAAGAATTTATCCTTGCCAATCTAGAGAAAAATAAAGTATTCAATTATTCATATAAAATAGTTGGAATAAGTATCTTTAGACTTGTATTTCAGAGCAGATCAATAAGTAGAATTTGGAGTTAAAGGAAAAGGAACTATCCATGTTTCTGGATATATTGAACCTGAATTAGATGATGAAGTATCAATTTTATTTAGTTTAAGGATGGATTATCTGATGAAGATTAAGAAAGTCTTGACCAAGAAGAGGAAGTTAGTGAAGAAACACCAGAGCCAGTTCAATAACCAAAGAAAAAAGAATAGCCTAAATAATAACCATAATAATAATTATAATAATAAACTTAAAAATAACCAAAAGAAAAATAAGATTAACCATAATCCAAACCTTAATAAGGATAATAACAATAGAAACCAACTTAATAATAAAAACCATTATAATAACAACCCAAAAAGGCTGATGAAGAATGGGATGATGATGAAGATGATGAAGGTCTTGATGATTTTGATGAAAATGACTTAGATGATGAAGATTTAGATGATGAAGAGGAAGTTGAAAGTGAAGAATAAAAACGTATACAATTCATATAATATTGTAGCTTAATAAAAGTTTGTGAAAAATAATGAAGGTCAAAAACAAAAGCCTAAGTAAGAATAAACTAAACCTTAATAAAAAGGATAATAATAATAATAATAATAAAAACAATAAAACTAGAACCAATAATAATAAAAATAATAGAATTAGAACCAATAATAATAAAATAAAGGAAATCAATAATAAGCTCCAAAACCAGCTTAAAATCAACAATAAAATTAAGGAAAATAATAATAAAATCATCAAAATAAAGGAAATCCCCAATAAAACAAGAATTTCAACAAGAATGCCAATAAAAATTAAGGTGGCTTCAAGTAAAAATAATAATGAGTGTTAATATATAACATTATATAAATAAAAAAATTGATATCAAATATTATGTATATTTTTTTAATTATTAACATTAAATGGTTTATACTTACTTGAAAAATCGATGTACTGAATATTAAAATAATCCAAACCTCAAAAAGCATATTGTTATTAATTTAATATTAATAATTCTAACGATATTAATAAGGACTATATTTGAAATCTATTTGAGGTAGTAATTAACATCATTGAAGGAATTTAATTAGGTTAAGTCTGAATAATTGCCTTAAGAAAATAATTAATTATAAATTAACGATTCAACATCCTAAAAATCTAATAATCATCTCTAATTATCATATATCATTTTAGATTAATCGCTACATCTATTATTATCACTTGAAATAATTACATTAATTTTTTAGATTACATTAATTATTAATAAAGGAAAACAAGAATTACCATTATTGGATCCTCTTTTAAATCAATAAAAGGATATGACTTGCTCTATATAATTTGTAAAAAGCTCTAATTATGGTATCTCAAGCGTATAAAACAACTAAGCAACTTTAAATTCCATTGAAATGTAATTTTTATCCAGAAACAAAGGGACAACAAATTAAATTAACAATTCATAAGTAGAACAATCTCCACTTAATGCAAAATATTTTGAACTTAAGAAAAATGGCAATTTATTAAGATAAGAAATCCCTTAAATTTAAGAGGAAACCTATAATCATTCTTCCATATAAATATCTTCAACTAATTTAGTTATTGAAAATCCTTCAGACCAATGTACTATACCAAAAATTCCATCAAATAAAACAATAAATTAAGTTATATAAAGTAATACAACTTAGTAAACTTCATAAATAATTTATTCAAAGATATTAGGGAGAGCTTAGAAATAAGTAAATGGAAAATATCAGACTGTTTAAATTATTCAAAAGTGTTAAAAATAAGAAAATTGTAATTTTTTTTGGATCTCATAAAGGAAAAGCACAGATTATTTCTGTTTAAATTGTGATTAGAATAATATTATAGTTAAGGAACACAATGAGAATAATAATAATAATAATAATAATAATAATAATAATAATAATAATAATAATAATAATAATAATAATAATAATAATAATTTTGAGACAAAAAAGGTTTTCTAATCAAATATATTTGAATAATAGCTATTAGAGATAACCCAAGTTTAGAAAAATAACAAATTGAAATTTTGTCACAATTTTGAATTTTGCGGATTTTTTTGGGTTTAAAATTTGTAATATGATTCAAATGAATATTATTGTCCAATATGCTAAGAAACTTATTCAACAAAAAATGAATAAGCTAAATCATCGATATTCAAAGAAATAACATGTTTATGCTCTTATTGTAGAGTGGAAACATCTGTATATTTCTAATCGACTTGTCTTCATGCATATCATTATGAATGTTTAAAAGAATTAGGAAAAAATTAAAATTAAACAGCAATTCTTTGTATTAATTGTAATGTGAATATGATGGGTATACTAAAAAAAAATAATATGTTACCAAAGGAAACGTTTGAAAAAATTTTTCATAATTAAATAAAAGTGATTAGAGAGGAAACAATGCATGAAGGGATTGAGGATTTAGAATGATTTATTTATCATAATCAAAATTGATTCATTATATTTGTATAAGAAAACATACTTTTTTTAAAGAAATTTTCAATTTTCAGTTAGAATTAGAATAATTTTTAATTTATATAAACTGGTTAAAATTATAATCTAAACACAAATTATGAAAAATTTAAGTAAATTTTTGATATTTAAAAATTAACATCACAATATTAAACAAATCATTATATATGCATTGAATATGATGATTATTTTTATTCTTCAGAATAGTTTACTGCTTTAATAAACTATTTGAAATGAAATTTATTTTACAGAAATTTATTAGTATTATAAAGTTCCACGAGTTAATTTTTAAATAATTTTGACAATATAAGTTTAAACGAATCGCTCTTAAATTATCTAAGCATTTATGTACTGACTTATGCTCCACAAATACAGATCAAATATGTTTTATCTAATTCTATTTATTTAGTACAATATTCCTTAAGACAATATTTGTGAATACTATGTTTACATTTGAGTTAGACTTTCTAACTTATTATCAATTTTTTGCAATGGAAACAACATTCTCTTTAGTTAATTTCATTCTTTGAAAAACGTAATAAATCTTAATGTTTCTATTATAATGTGCCTAGTTGATTTGAGAAAAACTTTGAAATTAAGTTTTCATCAGAAATGAGTTATCTTAAGTGTTTGGTATGAATCTTTTCTTGACATGTACAAATTAAAGTACAATTCCCATTAGTAATTTAATTTGTAATATATGAGATTAAACAGGGTTAATGAAAGAAATCTAAACATTCTAATGTGTAATTCTACATTGAATCATTTACTTAATGACAATAGCAACAGTATTATGTTCTTATTTCTGGTGGTGCATAGCTTGATTGATTTAACAAATTGTTCCCCATAGAATCTAAGACTTTGATAGAAGGCATTTAATATTAAATGTGATCAGTCCTTCCTAGCTGTGATATTCTTTTGTCAAATTCCGTTTCTTTTGAATTTAAGAGTGACTTTTAAGATTTATACAACTAAATTGTCCTAGCTTCTTAAGGGATACACTCAGAAGATTCAACTATAGCATTTATAGTAATAGAATTGAGAATTGAACCAGCATGGATCTCTTTCTCTTAGCATTATTACATTTACTTGCAACTACTCGATGATCCCATTTTTTTTTAATTTATAATAACTTTATTTATTTTTAATCACAAATCTCGATTTATTAATAATGATATTCAACTCTGAAGATTTCAATTTCAAATTGAAGTTGTCAAAATAAAAGAATTTTAAAAGCCTTAAAAATGTAATGAAATTCAAATTATAATCTGTATTATTAATAAATAAAGGAGTATTCAATTATCTACAGGTTGAATTAATTCTTCCTAAAGATTTGAATAACCTTCTTAAAATTCAACATTATTGACTTAGAGTTTCCAAATTTTATTTTCTTAATAAATCATAGCTTTATTATAGAATTCATCTATAATCCACTAAAATACAAATTTATCTTTTCTAAAATCTATGGAATGAATTACAAAACATCTTAATACATTCTGCTTCCATTATGAATTAAAGTAATTTTGTTTTTAAGTTTAGAATGTATTAGAATTACTTTATGTGTTTCAATTTCTTTTTCAGATCTAAAACAAAAATCCCATTCATACTGTATTTTAGAATCCTTGATGATATTACCTAATCCTTTCTATTCAAAACACATTGGAATAAAAATCATGATTGTTTAAAATAGTTATATAAATATATATATATATAAGTCATACAGAATTAATAAAAATACTAAATAAATTCAATAACGTAATAAAATTTAAGAGAGCATTCTCTGACATGATTGTACATATTATTTATGTACTTAATCTAATAAGTGAATATTTTCTAAGGCCCAATATATACTCACATCTTAATCATTAAATCTGATTTTATCTGAAGCATAATATTTTTTTTTTGTTTTTTAACAAATAAACTCAAATGGTATTTCTTGATTTTGATAATAAGCATCTGATCTAAATATTCTTAAAAATAAATAATTTACTTTTTTAGTAGTTCTAAAAATTAATTCTTAAAAACTTTTTTTATCAGTTCTTATGTTAATTCAATAATAACAGAGATTGTTGTTTATCCATTGTAATATTCAAATTCTAAGTCTCCTATTGAGATATCATAATATTCCCCTCTTCTATAATATTCTCTTACTTCAGATGCTAAAAAAGAATAACCATCATGTTGTATCATATCATCTTAGTTATTTTCATTAAATTATTTTCCAGAAAGGGCACAATATAGTGATGATTAATATTCAATTAAAAGATCATATTTAATATTTGATAATTATTAGAGATAACCAACAACATCAGGTATTTTTTCTATTATAGGATTATTAATGAATTTAATTATTTCTTCCGCTTGTTAACTTATTTTAACTTTACTCTCTGGTTGTTGTTACTAAGGCTTATTCATATTATATTTCTATTAAATTATGAATATTATAATAAATATGTAAGTAAAATAAATTCATTTAACATATCAATTGAAGGAAGTTATGAGATTTAATTAGCCAACGAGAATATTATTTAATTTATAATAATAGTAGGCTATTTTGATTAAAGATGGTAAATGGATTATAGAATATGATTATGGACTATTATGTGAAATGGGAAGAATAGAGATCAAATTTAAAGAATCGAAACCAGGAATAAATGTAACCTATTGTGATAAGTTTGAGGTATATTATATATAATATTTAATTGGATAGATCTACTTTATTCTTTATGAAGGTTTGCAATTATATATTTTAAAAAGGAAAATGATTTTGTTAAATTCGATAAAGTTTGATTCAAAATATACAGTTGGACTTCATTACTTTAGTGGTCATTTGTTGTTATTAGGATTAGAAGGTATATAGTTATTTAAATTTAGAGATTGATTTATTGAAGTTTGAATTTATTATCAAGAAGAAAGACCCAAAAATAGAAGGAGAAGTAAAGAATTCCAAATCATTTAAATAAAACTCAAAATATACTAAATTAGATCATAAAAATAGAAAGATTGAATAAGATAAATTACCTGAAATAAAATAGCAACAACATGAGATTGACTATAAAAAAGAATAAAAGAAAAACAAACCCTCTAATTAAACCAATAATAAAATATAAGAAGAGGATAAATGCAAATATTTAGCTAAAGATAATTTTGATATAGCTTATGTAAGTAAAAAGTCTATTTACACAAGCAAAAAAAAAAATAGTAAAGAAAAAATTAGTAAAGAAGAGAATTGTAAAGAGGAGAATTGTAAAGATAAAAATAGTAGAGAAGATAATATGAAAGAAAAAAATAGTAAAGAAAAGAATAGTGAGGAATGGATTTTAAGTTTTTATATAAATGAAGACTATTTATTTTTTTGGAGTGATAAAGATTTAACTATAATGAAATAGGTTATGATAGCTCAAATTTAAAAAGAATGGGATAATGATAATATTTAGGGATTCTCCAATTGGTTTAATAAAGTTAAATTGTAAATTGATGATTAATCAGAAGGTACTTATAATACTATACAAACAATAACATTTTCATTAGTCTAAAAATATCATGATCTTACAAAACATGAAAATTTGATTACTTAAGTTTTGCATTTTATTGAATTTAGATATTTTGTAACTGGATTTGAAACTGGTTAATTAAAACTGTGGAAAATTAATACAGCAGTAAAACAAAGTGAATTATTAGTACATTCATATGAAGGACATTCAAAATAAATTGAATCTTTAATTAGAAGTAAAAATGAAAAGATGTTTTGGAGTTAAGGTCAAGATTTTTCTATAAAATTATGGGATATTTTGGTATTTGTAATAAATTTAATAGTTTCTTTAAAGTAATTTACAAATGTATACGCAGTAAATATAATTGGAATTTATTCAAATTTATAATTGTTAACTAGAAGTCGATTTTTATTGAGAAATGATTACGAGATGTATATTGGATACTTAAATAATAATTTGAAAATATATAGAACAATAAATTCTAAAATAGTATCATATTATAAACATGATGACAGTATCCTATTAGCACTTGATAATACACCAGGACTTTAAGTATAAGAGAATTGTGAACCTATTATCTTGTATCCACCTCCTAAGTCTATGGAAGTAAGATAAATTGTTACTGATGGTCATTTATACTTCATGTTATTAGAGACAGGAATGTTGTTTATAAATTCCAATTAAACCTAAATTTAATGTATTTAAAGTGAAGAGATTATGGATTTTGATAGTTATCATATGGTTTAGGTGATTGTATCAGTTTATCTTCCTTAAAAAATCAAACTTCCTTGTTATGATGCTGATTTTGGTCAATCTAGAGATTTGTAATGTTAAGAATAATTAATATTTGGTATGTCAAAAGGATCAGTGATTGCAGTACAAAAGAATAATCCTAAAAAAATATTTGCTAGAATGAGTTATCATAGAGAAAAGGTTATTAACATAGCTGAAATAGATAATTATTTATTTACTTATTGTTCTGAAGGTTTATTGAAATTGATTTCAATTACAGAAAAATAAATTAAGTGTATCAGATCTTTTAATTCTAATTAATAAATTGCATATTTTACTACTTTTCATAAAAAAGCTCTATTTTTTACTTATAAGGGTCCATTTCAAATTTTTAAATTCAAAAATGAATAATTATATTTACACTGTGATGATAAAGGAAATGATCATGAATAACAAGTCTTGTCTGTTGATTATTAATAGAAAACTAAAACTTACTTAACTGCATCTTCAGATGGTAAAATTAAATTGTGGTCTTCTAGAAAAATCCTATTAATTTAATTGATTATGGAAGATAATTTAGAGGGAGCTTGGGTTTTAAAATAAAATCTGTTAATTGCACATTGTGGAAAAGTATTATTTATTATATATTTTAGCTATCTTTAATATCTTTAGAAGATTGTAAATTTAACACAATTAATCATAATCAACCTAAATAGAAAAAGGAATAACAAATTAAATTTGAAGATTATTATCAATTAATAAAGATTTAATAATAGTAGTAGAAATAATAGATTGATACAAAAATTATTCAATAATAAGAAGTACTTAATAAACAATAATATAAATTGAAAAATAAAGCATCTGTATCTTATGTAGCAGGTAAAATATATTATGAAGAAAATAATAAACCTATAATTTTATATAAGGGAAAAGATTCAGATTTAGATTCCTCATAACATTCGTCTTAATCAAGTATTTCAATTTAAGAATTAATTTAATCTTAATAATAAACATAGTAATAAATGATAAGACCAAAAAAATAAAAAGATTTACTTCATGATTGGGAAGGATTATAAGAATATGAAGAGAATAGAATAAATAGATTCTAACCTGTTTAAGCTTTACCAAAATTACTATTAAATTCAGTTGATAGAAAACAACCCTCTCGTTAAAGAATAATAAGTCGAAGAGATTTAACTCTTTAAAGAATTATTTTATAGAGCATAAATTAATGATTAATAATAATAACAATTAAATATAAATTACATATTATATTTTTATCATGATTATTATTTAACAACACCAACTTTTGCTGGTCTTAAAACTCTTTCTCCAATAGCATATCCTGATTAAGCAACATAACATATTGTTCCAGCTTCTTTTTCAGGATCTTCAACTTAGAATAAGGATTCATGGAAATTTGGATCAAACTTCTATCCCAAAACATTCATCTTTTAAACTCCAAACTTCTTATAAACTTTTTCCAAAATTGAATGTGTCATAACAACACCTAAATTTAATTGATTTTATACATACCTTCTAACAATGGATTATTTTCTGGTTTGTCAGTAGTACTTTCAATAGCCCTTTCTAAATTATCTTAGACTTCTAGTAATTCTTTGGCAAAATTTGAAATGGCAAATACTTTTAATTGATCTTTTTCTCTAAAAAATAAATCAATTATAATATAGATACTTTGAAACTCTTTTTTATTACAATTCTTATTCTTCTAATTCAGCTTTTAAAACATCTCTTAATTCTTTAATTTTTGAGTTGTGATCCTTATTAGAAGCCTCTAATTAATTGATCAATTTAATTTAATCATGAATTTTTTCTTTTTGATCTTTGATTTGATTCTCAAGTTTTTCAATTTATTTTGAGTAATATGATTCAACCCTATGTAACTTGTCTTCATGAGATTCATCAAGAGATTCAACTTTTTCCTCTTATTTTGTAGAAGCTTCTTTTTTTTCTTATTCAACTTAATGTTCTTTTTATTAAGCCTTTTCTTATTTTTAATCATTCTAATGAGTATCATGCCTCTTGGTCTTTTCAGAAAATAAATAAATTGAAGTTTATTGTATTCCTTATCTGAAAAATACTTGTTATGGAGATGATATGTGACTTAAAACTCTTGCTCCTATTCTTAAACCTTTCATTTAATAACACCGCAAATTAAATTTTATTTATAAATATTGAAAATAGCAATATATGAATTCTATATAAATAAAATTTACTATTTTTATGTTATATGTCATTAGACAGAAATGGATTACTATCTATCTGGAAGTTTTTAATCAAGAATAAAATATTTGACCATCCAATAAGCTTCTTTTCTACGATCTGTTGGTACCATATGTCCAGCATTTCTAACTGTAACAAATTGAAATCCTTCAATTGAATATACATTTCCTGCATTCTATTATTTATCTACTGTTCTTTCTCCTGGAACATACCATGCTCTCCAATTTTCGATAGTAGATAATTCTATTTTTAATATATTAGTATACATAATTCATTTTAAAGCAATTAAATCCAAAATAATGTACCTGTTATAGGGACAACTGAATCAATATCTCCACTAAAATGTGAAATTCTAATTTTCTTTGATTTAATTAAAGATTCATAAATGTAATATGACTATTATTCAAATTTTTCATAAATGAATTCTTTATCATCAGTACAAACATCCCATTCAGGACTATCTGGTTTTATATGAGTTATTTATTTCCATTTAGGATCTCTAAAAACAACATACATTCCCTTATCATCAGTACATGAACCATATTCTTCTTCATTTTAATCATTTTTTCGTTTAAATCTTTTTAACATAGGATCATTTTTTCTAAGTAAAAATTATTCAGGTGTATAATTATAACAATATCCATAGATGTTGTAAGGGTTCATAAGAAATACTCTAAAGTTTAATTAATGAATAATTACGATGGTGATTCATAATATTAATTCACAACTTCTTCCAAAAATTAAAAACACTCTTTATCTAAATTATGTAAATCAGAGCATTTTCTACTATTTTATAAATATTAAGCCTTTTTATATTATTCTTCACTCAAAAAGCCTTGTCTACCTAAATATTCAATAGTATGAATTGGATAAATATCAGCTACATCACTACATTCAGTAGGATGAGTACAACCATTACCAATCATAATTCCTTTAAGATTGATAGTATTGTCAGGATGTTCTAAATTATGCTTTAGTATTTAATTAGCTAACAAAGGAATATAGATTCCAGCATAACTTTCTCCTGAAATAAAAAAGTCTTTGCCTTAATATTCTGGAAATCTTTAAAAAAAATCTACAAGTGCCCTCAAATTTTATATTGCCACTGTGTCATCATTTACATCACCATTACCATAAGAATAACCAACTTTGGCTGGGGATTCTAAATATAACATATGAGACTATATATATAAAAGATAAATATTACAAATTTAGTCCAACTCCATATGTTTTCTTAGAATTCAGCTGTTCCTTCCTTGAATACAAATGGACCATTTTCATTTACTGCTCCTTATAGTGATGAACAACCAGGTCCTCCATTCAACCATAACATAACTGGAGTGTTTTCTTAAGTAAATACATCTTCAAAGGTTGATGTCATAAAATAATAATGAAAATAGGTTTTATCATCATCAATAGCTTTTAGATAACCTGAATACATTTTGCCTTTGAAATCAAACACGCCTTTTGTGTATTCTTTTAAATCTTCTGATTTAACTAGATCATCTTATGCTGTAGATGCTAGAGATAAGCAAATCAATAATTGAATTGCTATTAATTATTTCATTTAATTAATTAATTTAATTAATTGATAATGTCCTATTTTATCAAACTTTTGCCATTTCCACCAAATATTGAAAAACAAGAAATTCCAAGTGATGTAAATGAAATTATTCAAACATTAATTACAAAAGAGGCTTCACTTTAACAATGGGAAAGCATATCTGTAATCTAATAATGTTATATATTTTATATAGTATGCCCTTTTCAATCATAAAAGATATGATGACTTCTTAGAATTAATGAAATATTTGACTAATAACCTAATTAATAGATTCAACGATGATCAAAGTAAAAAAATCAAAATTAGAATCTATAATTCATTATCTTTATATTATTTGATATAAGCAACAAGGTAGGATGGTTTTGATAAAGCATCAGATTATTTTGACAATGTTGTCAAAAATTTCAACTTATCAGATCGTTATGATTTTGTTAGTCATACATTTAGTATAAAAGGCTTATTCTCATTTTACAAGGGAGATAAAGATTAAACATTTAGTTATTATAGAACATCATTTGATGAAACAAGTTCTGCAAGGTATTCATTCCATTAAATCATCATAGAGACACTCTTTCTGTCACTCCATGTATTGGTACTGCATAAGCCTATTTTGCAGTTGGTAATTACAAAGATTCTTTATAATATTTTAAAAGGGCTCTTAAACACAAACCAAATATTGCCGGTAAAGCAAGATTAGGATTAGCTTATTGTTATTATAATCTTGAATAATACTCATTGGCCTATTATGCATTTAAGAGAGTTTTACAATTAGTAAATTATTTATAGTAAACTTTAGGAACCTCAAAATGTTGAGGCTCATATTGGATTGGCAATTTTAGCTTTTGATAAGGGAGATTATAATGAATACTTCAATAGATTATGCAAAGCCTTTACTATTAATTAGAATCACCCAATCACACTGTATCATTTGAGTGAACATTATATATTTAAGTTGGATTATTAGAGGGTATTATTTTACAATTTTAATTCTAGGCTATGATATGTATTTAAAATGGATTAAAAGCTTTGGATAATGTATCAAGGTTTCAATTTAAAGAGAAGACATAAGAAGATCAATTTAGAAATGATTGGTCATAATTAAAATGCAGATATCTCTATTTAATTGGTCTAATTAAATAAATTGAAGGTGAATATGAATAGTCTCTCAAATACTATAATTAAGCTAAATAATACAATAGAAATAATGTTTTAGTTCTATTAGGATTATCTTAATTATATTTGAATCCTTAATCTCAAAATTACACAGAATCATATAAATTAGCAGAGAAGATTGCAAAACAATATGAAATTACAGATTTCATTTGGGAATTGTATAAATAATTAGCATATATTTAATCTAAAAATCTTCAAATTCGTAAACCAGTTATTGAGACTTATAGAAAGGCATTGTAATATAATGATAAGGATTTTGAAACATTAATTGAATTTGCTTAATAAATAGAAAATGAAGATGCTTCAACTTACTATTAAACTGCTGAAGATCTACTTTTATCAAAATTTAATAATCAAAAGTACACTATGATATTACAAAAAATAACTGAATAAATAATATTTCCAGAATTATATATTAATATGGGTGTTCATTTAGCAAATACTGATTTATTAAAAGCATTAAAGAGTTATGAAAAATGTTAATAATTGATAGAAGAATTTCAGATTCCTGATTATGTAGTAGATACAACAGAAGAAGCTTCAAAATAAGAGGTTTAACTTAAAAAAAATATGTATCAAATTGTTCTTTCGTTTAATAAAGGAATTTTGATGGAATAATTAGGAGATTATGTAACAGCTATGGAATTACATTAATAATGCATTAAAATAAATCCATATTTTATTGATAGTTATGTAAGATTAAGTTATTTACAATTTCATCTTGGAGATTATAAAGATGCTTTAAGAACAATTTCAGATTCTAAAATTTATTATGAATAATATGTTAATCATAATAGAAATTATAAAGGGTAGAATCCTGTTCCTATGATTCATGGATATATAGCCTATTAATTATAAGATTAAGGAGGAGCAGTTGATTAATTTAAAAGATATGGAGAAGATTGTTATTCAAAAATCTTTTTAATGGCTCATGATTATTAATTAGCAGCAGACAAAACTAAAAATGATGATTAATAATTCAAAAAAAAAGTTTTAAGATAAATTGCTAGTACTGGTATGAAATTATTATAACATGAACCAAAAAATTTATAAGCAGCTATTACTTTAATATTAGTTATTGCTGAATTAGGAAAATATACAGAAGCATTGAATTTATTGGGAGATCTTTAAGAATATGCTCATTAATAACCAAGAATTCTTAGTAATTTAGCTATTTTGGATTGTTTGATTATGCCAAATAATAATTAATCAGCTAAAACATATTTTAAAAAATATTATGAGAAAACTAATTATAAACCAGATGAACATACTGATCTTGCTGTTGCCAAAATGTATTTAAACAATAAGAAATATTAAGATAGTGCAAATGTTATTAAAAGATAAATTCTTAATAATCCAGGAGATTTGAAACATAGACTTAATCTCAATATGGTTATTCATTAATAATGTTATGAAATACAAGAAGAGAAATCTTCTTATAAACTATTAAAAACAGCAGTAACTTATTTTAAATGTTTATTAAAAAGTTATGAATATATGTCATAAGGTATATGTTGGTAAAATAGAGAATAATAACATGAAACTGAAAATAGACATATAATTAGATAGAATCATTAATTAATGAGATAGAAAAGTGAAGACAAATTTAATTTTATTCATAGTTTTCAAACTAATTTTGATAAATTATTAAAAGAAGCTGAATTAAAAGAAAAAATAAAAGAAGAAGAATAATAAATCTTAGAATAATAGAGACGAGAAAAACTTGAAAAAGCAGCATCTTAATAATATTAGAAATAAGAATAAATAGATTCTACATAAATGGAAAAGTTAGCTAAAATTGCTGCAGATTTGTTGAGTAATCTAAATATGGATTAAGAATTTGAAACTTAAAATTAAGGTAAATCATCTAAATAAGGTAAATTAAGTAAAAAAGAAAGAAAGAGAAGATAAAAAGAATAAGCTAAAGCAAAAAAAGAGGATGATGAATTCATAAATGAATCTGATGATGAAGATTATAATTCTCAATAAGCTGAAAGAGATGAATAGTTTGCAAAAGAGGAGATAGGTGAGGATTCTGAAGAATAATTTAATGAATAAGAAGCATATGAAAATAGAAATGTTAACAAATAATCAAAGAAAAAGAAAAAGATTAAATAAAAAGAAGTGAAATAAAAATCTAGATTATAAGTAATTATATTTCTTAATAAATATTTTAGAAATAAGTTGATTTAAGTGATTAAGAAGAAGGTGTGTATGAATCCTAAGATGACTCTAAAAAATATGAAGATTTATTTTGAATTACATTAAAAACAGAGATAATATTATTTATAAAATAACATAAAATTATTATGGCAGGAGAGTTTACATAAATTTGTGGGACTTGTTGTGGAATCAGCAGTTTCATTCTATTTTTAATGATCATCTTATCATTTAGTTCATTAGATTATAATGAAGTTGGGTTAGATTATAGTTCAATTACAAAAACAATATCTCCTAAAATATATTCAGCAGGAATTCATTTTCTAGGTATAGGACATGAGTTTATTACTTTCCCTAAGACTGTGTAAACTGTTGAATTTTCTGATGATAAGACTGCTGATAGAAAAATGATACATTCAAGGACAAGTGATGGTTTAGAAGTGGTTTTAGAAATTTCATTTTAATATACGTAAGATATTTAAATTCATTATTGAATAGTTACAATTTAACATAACTATACTCTTTATATGCAACATATTAGATTAAACATAAACCAATACTCATTAGATAATCTATAGATATTCTTTCTTTTGTTGCTACTTAATATTCTGCTTATGACTTTTTTATGGATAGATAAAATATAGGAATAGCTATGTAAGCAGCATTGGATAATTTATTTGAAAAAGAGTTATATTCGAATTGTGAGTTTTTTTAACTTAGATCTGTGGATTTACCAAATGATTTTGAAAATGCAATTTGGAGTTCTGAAGTGAAGAAATAAGAAATTGTTAAAGCAACAGCTCAAAAGAATAAAACTGAAGTAGAATTGGAAACAAATAAGATGACTGCTTTGTATAATAGAGAAGTAGTATTGAATTAGGCTTATGGTGAGGCCAATTCTACATTATCAAATGGAAAGGCTAAGGCTGATGCATTTTTGACAATTTAAGAAGCAAATTAAAAAGCGTATATATTATTAAGATATATATATTTATAGATTGAAGTCTTTAAAAGAGCATTTGAATTTAGATGGAAAAGGTGTGATTGATTATTTGAAAAATAAAGCATTAAGAGATTATGAAGGTGATGATTTATTAATTTTTATTTGATTTAATAATTTTGATAGTTAAAAATTACATTCAATGTCGAAGGAAGAAGATCATAGTGAAGTAGAGGATCATATTTTAAGAAGATTTGATTTGTAAGAATATAAAGGGAAAGGAGCTTATGGAATAGTATGGAAAGCGTATGATACAAAAACTAAATAAATTGTTGCATTGAAAAAAGTTTTTATTTTAAAATAAGCTAGGTGTTCGATGCCTTTTAAAATTCAACAGATGCTTAAAGAACTTACAGAGAAGTTGTATTTTTGAAATAATTAAATAATCATGATAACATAGTTAAACTGATATCTGTAATAAGAGCAGATAATAACAAAGATTTATACATGGTTTTTGAATATATGGAGACAGATTTACATAGAGTAAGATTTTCTTAAATATTCAATAGGTTATCAGAGCAGAATTGTTAAACAATATGCATATCTAATATGTGATGTATTAAATTCTCAAATGTCTCAAATATATACATTCTGGATAATTAGTTCATAGAGATTTAAAACCAGCAAACATTTTGATTAATGCAGATTGCCATATCAAAGTAGCAGATTTTGGATTATCAAGATGTCTATCTGAAACAGAAAATAATAATGGTTTTAAATTTTTATATTTTCAGAAATACCAATAATGACAGAATATGTAGCAACTAGATGGTATAGAGCTCCTGAAATTCTATTTGGATCTCATTATTATTCTGCAGCCGTAGATATGTGGAGTGTAGGTTGTATCTTAGGAGAAATGATACTAGGTAAAGCTTGTTTTGCAGGTATAGATACAGTCTATTCAAAGGAACTTCAACTTTAGATTAAATTGATAAAATCATTTAATTGATTGGAAAACCTACATAATTTGATTTGGAATCAATCAATGCTCCTATGGGTTATTAAATTATAGAATAAATGGATTGTAAAAAGTAATTCAGTTATCATTAATTTTTTCCAAAGGCCAATGATCTTTAAATAGATTTTATAAAGTAAAATTAAAAATTGAATTAGAAAATTGTTAGTTTACAATCCAAAAAAAAGATTGACTGCAGAATAAGCCTTAGATCACCCTTATCTAAAAGATTTCAAATAAACAGAACCTGAAACTCTATTAGATTAATGCATATCAATTCCATTTAATGATAATAAAAAACTTAAACTTTAAGATTATAGGGATGCATTATACAAAGGATTAATTACTAAAAAATCTAATAATTTAATTAGTTCTAATTATTCAAGTTATTTAACTAATAAACAGAGTCGAAATGAGCCTAATCCTAATAGTATAGTTGTAAAATCTGATACAGAATAATATATATACAAATAACCAGTTAATTAACAATAATAAGTCAGATGCAAATCTAGATTAGATTAAAGAAGTGAATCAGTATCTAAAAAAATTGCATAGACTTAATATTTCAACACTTAAGATATCATGAAAATATAAAGGTAAACTGACAAATCAAAATCTTTTCATATTGATGAAGAAGTATTATTAATAATTTATTTAAGATGCCAACTGTTCA
The DNA here is from genome assembly GCA_000733385.1 of Paramecium biaurelia. Taxonomy (NCBI): domain Eukaryota; phylum Ciliophora; class Oligohymenophorea; order Peniculida; family Parameciidae; genus Paramecium; species Paramecium biaurelia. The sequence goes on along the minus strand of JPFL01000169.1, from coordinate 63,006 downwards.
TAAATCAATAACTAAATAGCAGTTATTGGATCAATAGGTTCCTACTACTACACATCAAAAATAATAAGAGAAATCTTACAATCGAATGAAACCTTCAAATGGTAGCAAATTGTCAGAAAGCAAAGAAAATTCAAGAATTAATTCAGTAGAAGGTACTATAAATAATCATTTCCTTGCTTAAGCATAATATAATTTTCATAAAAGATTATAAAAGAAAAAACAAGTTAGTGAAATTTATGGGTAACTCATCCTTCATATTTTTTCATTAGATAACCTCATCCTACCTAATAAAATCCAAAGCCTAAGTAAGTACCTAAGAAATCTAAAACTCCAGATCTTAAAAATTATTAAATGGTACATTCTAGAAGTCTATCTTAAAATAAAAATATTTCTGTTTCGAGAAGTAGTAGCAAGCCTAAAACTAGAGGGAGTCCCTATTACTCTGAAGGGAAAGTATTAAATAGTCAACCAGATATGAATGGCTCTTTTTCAAAGAGTTTCTATAATTTTAATAATTTGGGTAAATAATATAAATATTTAAATAGTCAATTCTAATTTACCTTTGTATGCAAAAATCTTGTCAAAGCATTAAAATATTGTTAAATTCAATTAATAGAAATTACGCTATGAATCATTAAAGAAATGATTATATAATAAATTTTTATATTAATCATTAAAAAAAGATATAATGATATCACTATCACTCTACAGAGACAACTTAAAAGATGAAGAATATAATTATAATAATAATATTGATTCAAAAATAATTAATATTTATTTTTTAAAATGGATATTTTTAAGGATTTATTTGCCACATCAGGCTTTCAATTATGTGTGAAAGCTGTTTAAGATGTTTAACCAACAGGAGATTAGGAAGCATTATTCAAATAATGTCAACAAAATTATGCAAATGCATATAAAGTTGTAGGCCTGGAGTTTCTTAGATTTTTCAATAATCAGCCATCTAAAGATAGATATGGTCCTCCTGAGGAACTTTGATAAATAATATATTGAAGTAACACAAAATAATAATATTATTATTCAATTGAGTCAAGCTGGTATTATTTGCAAATTAAAATTCTATAATAAGTAAGAATTTCTAATACTATGCACTATCACCAGTAACTCTAATCTTTTTAGCATTAATATTATATGAATATTTTTTTAATTTTCCATAAATCAAATGAAATCGTATAAAAATAAATATATATTCAAAATTTATATTATTATATTAAAAAATATTCTTGATACATGAATTTACTAATATACTATATCAATCATTATTTTAATATATTTGTCAATACCTATTCTGTTTCTAATGTGTATTAAGTTTCTCTCTTAACTGCTTCTGCTAAATAATAGAGTTTATTCATGGATATTAAATATTCTAATAATTCAGGTTACTAATTGATTAGATATAATTAATTACTTTATCACCTTCTTTCTTATTTAAAGTAGAAGAATTGATTTTGTCAGATAAAGTTACTTATTCTTCAATAGTTTCAATTAATTATCGACCATAATTAGAGATATTGGTTGTGAATTTGGTTTCTTCATTCTTAAATTTCTCTTCAATGGTGGCTCTGTATTAATACAAAAATGCCTAATTAGAATATTAGATATACTTATGTCAATGGGGTCTTAAGCAATTCTAATGGAAGTTATCTATAGATCTTATCATTCTTTATATTTAAAACAGGGATTTCATCTTTAGAATATATTTCTGAATATTTCTCATTAATCTATTTTATACTTAAAGAATATTTAATACCACAAATGCTTAGAATGGTTAAGAATGGCCAGATTTTGCTAATTACAAGGAATATACTAAGACAAAGGCGTATTTAACATAGAATTGAAGTCTATTGATATCTTCAAATTAATCTAAAGTGAAATGTCTATTTTAATCAGTGATGACATATAGGCCAAGCTTATGAAAATCCAAATGATGTTTTTTTGCATAATCCAAATATTCATATTATTGATCTTATTCTTCATCAATATCAATAATGGGGAAACAATTTGTGACTTCAATAGTTTCACCTTCAATAATTCCTAATAGATAGCCATACTAATTGGCACTTGGATTATCATTAGCTTGTTTAATAATTTTCATGGCAGCCTATAATGGATTATAAGAATTACAATGGTGTCTAATTTAACATTAGATGCTTTAAGCATAGGCTATTCTCCAGACATATTATTAATTTCAATAAAACAAATATTTTTAATCACATTTATATTTTTTAACGCAACTTTTCATATGCTCTTCTATCTGCATCACTTATTGATGGTCTGATTTTGTTCAAAGAGTTGATGAAGTTATGGTGAGTTATCACATTTTATGAAGAAATAATAGCATCTAAGGCTGCAGTAGTAACCAGGTTAGATAAATCAGCTCCAGTAAAATTTTCACAAAGCTTAGCTAATGCTTTGAAATCCACATCTTCAATAGGTGATTTTTTTGCTATAGTTCTTAAAATGTCTTCTCTTCCTGATTCATCTGGCAATGGAACATATAAAGGTTTATCAATTCTACCAGGTCTCATAATGGCTGGATCAAGAATATCAGGTCTGTTACTGGCAGCTATTATAAACACTTGTTTCCCTAAATAATTAATTTTATAAAGTTAATACTATCTTCAAATCCATCTAATTCTGTTAATAATTAATTTACTACTCTTTCTGTAACTTAACCTCCTCCATCATTCCCTCTAACTGGGCAAATTGCATCAATTTCATCAAAAAATATAATACAAGGCTATGAAGCCCTAGCTCTTGTAAATAACTAAAGATATTTCAAATTATCATACTCCTCGTATAGCTTTTTCAGATTCTCCTACATATTTATTCAATATTTCAGGTCCTTTCACTGCTATAAAATTTGCTCTTGAAGCATTAGCCACTGCTTTTGCCAATAATGTTTTACCACAACCTGGAGGTCCCCATAATAACACCCCTGCAGGAGGTCTTACTTTGAATTTTTAAAAAACCTCTGGATTTTGGATTGGTAATACTAGACAGTTGTCTAATTCTTTTCTTAAATCTTATAAAGATCCTATATCAGACCAAGTAACATCTGGAATAACAGCAAATCCTTCTCTTTTTGCTGTTGGTTATACTTTTTTCAGTGCCAATTCAAAATCTATTGGTAATATTTCTACTGTTTCTTCACTAGATATTAATCGTTTAACTGCTTCTACTGCTGCTTCCTTACTTAAAGAAAATAAATCAGAAGCAACATATCTATTTTATACTCAAATATATATACCCAGGTGTTCTTCTAGATAAACTATAAAAATCAATATTATTAATCTTTAATGGCTTAATCAATTTCCTTAAAATATCTTCTCGTTGTTCATCTGTAGGAACAGTTATCATGATTTCTTTATCAAATCTTCCACTTCTTCTAAGTGCAGGATCTAATTAATCTGGATGAGATGTAGTAGCTATTAAAAATACATTATTAGGTAGTGAATCTAAACTACCCATTATTTATGTTACTACTCTTTTTTCCATTTACCTAATAATATAATTTAAGATTATTTACTTATTTGCTTTATCTCTATCTCCTGCTATTACATCTATATCATCTATAAATACTAAGGATGGTGCTTCTTAAGCAGCTTATTAAAATAATTATCTAATATTCTTTTCTGATTCTCCACTCAAAGATGCTACTATTTCTGCTCCATTTTTCATAAATATATTCAATTTAAATTGTTAATATACATCTCTACATATTGCTTTTGCAAGATAAGTCTTTCCACACCCTGTTGTTCCTGTTAATAAAATTCCTTTAGGAGCATTACTTCCCAATTCTGTAAATATATGTGCATACTATAATGGCATGTATATCATTGATTCTATTTAAGATTTAATAGATTCAATTCCTCCAACATCATTTAAAGTAGGGAATTACATTAATGTTTCTTCATCTAGAACTTAAGATTAATTATTCTTTGGAATATTGTTGTTTTAATTATTAGTGGCATTATCAAGTTTAACTTTTTTTTAAGGTTATTTATCTTCTATTATCACTATATCTTTGACTTCTTTTTATTCTTTGATAACATTATCTTGAAAATAAATCTTAATCTTAGATTGTAATATTGCTTTTGGCAATCTAGGATGTTTTTGGGCTAGAGTATCCTATACTTCTAAAATTGATGGATTTGTCTATTTTTGTTATTCTATTATTTAATGTTTCAATACTGAGTTCTTTGAATATTTCATGAATTTACTACATGATCTATTCTGACAAATTTGCCATAATTAGTAGATAATTTAAATTTTAATATAAATTCAATGGTGTTATTAGAAATAACTATTTGATGAACTATAAAAAAAATAAAAAATCATTTTGAGAAAAGAGAATGTAAATTATAAATGATCAAAATTGCTATATAGTTAACACAGTTATTAATCAAAGTAATCCATTTACATAGTTATTAATTAAATCTTCATCTTCTCTTTAATCTAGATCATCATTTTTCCAAAAATTATATTCTTAATCAATTATGGAATGATCATTTTCTGTTTGAGTTAATTTAGATTATTTTACTTTTTCAGAATGTGTTTCTTAAAAAAAAAACCTAGGCTTCCTAGTTTCTTTTTCTTATTTTGGATTAGTTTTTGAATTTGGTGAAAGTCCAAAGGATTGTTTATATATTTCATGTTAAAATCCTCCCAAAATATATTTTTTTGCCTTCAAGTTGTTTTAAACAAAATATGGTTCTAGTAATAAATTATTGATCTCCTTCTTCTCAATTTGTTCATTATATAGATGCTTAGCTGAAAGAGATTTTTGTTGTTTGTTATGTACTTCCATTTCTTTTTATCTACATTTTAATATTTTCTCTGAATTTTATTTTTACTTATCTGGCAAAGCTTTAATTCCTCTAACTTCAGTAAAATATTCATTGTAATAAATATTGTTTGGAGATTATGATTGAAATTAATTTATTTTTGGTAAGTGAAATCTATTGTTTGATTTGTATATTCTTGAAATAACTAATGCTGGTTTATTTTAGAAGCTTATGTTACAATCTTTCATTTAATTAAAATTAAATAATCATTTGTTCTTGAGAGTAACAATATAATCTTCAAATAGATTAAATCTATGATATCTAACTATGAAATGCCTGAACAATATGAATAAATCAAAAAATAGAGAAAAAATTTTGATTATTATAATATTGATAATAGTTAAATTAGTGCTTTGCATATTTAAATTCTCTATAATTATAACAATTCATGATGATTCCTATTATTATTATTCTTATTCTTTCTTTTTCTCTTCACTTTAAATTTCCTCTTTATATTAATCTATATTCTTTCTTAATCTTTCTTTCTTTTTCTCAAAATCTAATTTTTCTTATTTTTATTTTTCCTCATCTTCCTTTTTCTTTCTTTCTTCTATTTCCTTTATAATTTCTAAATTTATTTGTAATAATATATACATTATTCACGTTCATTATGTTAATTTTTTATTTAAGCTAATTATCTTTTTGTACTAGCCATATTACTATTTTCAAATTATTTCATATCTTTAACAATAGAAGATATTTTTGATATTTCTAATTCTTTACTTTCTGCTTTTCTAGCCTCTTTTAACATTTTAATATCCTATTTCAGTTATTCTTCTTTTCGTTATCTTTTTTAAATATTTTCTGTTCTCTCAATTTCTCTAATAATATCATCCTAATATCCTATTCTTCTCTCATATTCTGCTTTCATTTATCCAAAATTATTGCCTGATACATGTTTAGGAAATGAAACTGTCGAAGATGATTTGACTTTCAAACTATCTGTTTACAATTATTAAAATTTTTCTAATTTCTTATCAAGTTATTATGACTTAATTTCTAAAGACTATTTATACATTTCTTATTAAACTTCTTTACGAGTCTAAAAGATTAATAAATAATTACTTTATTCTTTATCACTTAAATTATTCTCTTTTAATCTTCTGTTTAATGTTATTATTTCATATAATTATGATATTCATCTAACATTTCTTATCTAATCTACACTTTCTCTTATTTTAATAATCCTTTAAGCTCTCTTTATAATTCTTAAAATATTTTCATGTTTTTTTCATTATCTACTTTTGAAGATAATTCTTATAATTTTTCAAGTCTCTCCATCATATTTTATTCCCTTTTAACCTATAAATCTTCTAATTCTTTGATTCTTAAATCATTCAAACTTTTCACTTTCTCTATCTTCTCCCTAGGATTCAAATACATTCTTGATTATTATGTATCCTTCAATTCATTCTTCAATACTTCTACAATTTATTTAGCTTAATTGAAATTAGATGATTCAGCATCTTATCTATTATGCAACCATTTCTAAATCTCCTGCTATTATACAGTTTACATATGTTTTTATTTTAACTTTTATTATCTATGTTTCTCTAATCTTTCTTCAAGTTCCTATTACTTATGTTAATATTCAATTTATTTTGATAATATTTCCTCATCTTTCTTTGCTTTATGAAGTTCTGCTCTCTCTTTCTTTTTAATTTTATCATACAACTTAAATTCTAATTCTAAAGGTGACAATGATTTTGTCAATATTGATTTACTCATAGATATAATTGATTTATCTAGAATTATAGACTTCTCTGCTATAGAAGATTACATAATAGATTAGTCTGCTACTGACTACTATTATTTCTATTCTGGAATTGGTATGTATTATATTTCTTTTCTAATTTCATTTATTTTTTATTTTCTTGAATGTTCCAAATGATTAGATAATGCATCTATTAATTCTTAATTTATTTTATTTCCCAATGGATCTACATTTATGATTTAATATATACCTTTCGTTTTTATTATTTAAATGATATCTTTTCTGTATTTTCTCTGTAAATCTTAATACGTATGTCCTAGTACTTACATAGCTCTCACAAATCTTGGTGTTAAATCAGCTTCATCAATATCATAAGGACCTAATATTGAATAAAATGAAAATATAACCTTTCTCCTTTTTCTGCTCCACCAACGCTGATTCATTTTATTATGATTACTCTCCTTGTTATTATTCTTGTTATTCCTCTTTTTTTTCATTTTGTTTCTCTTAACTTTGTTAATTTTATTAAGTTGATTCCCCATTTGTATTTTATTATGGATTTTCTTACTTTTACTCACCTTGATTATTCTCTTGTTGATTTTGCGTTTCTGACATTTTGTAATAAAAATTAAATAATAGATTTACTATTTTAGGTGTAATATAATTAATCTTTATAGTTCATAATAATTGTGATAAGAAATATATAAGTTCAATTATTTATATATATTAAATATATAATTTAGATTTACAAATTATCAATATTAATAAGAATGAATAATCTAATAATATTATCCTTCTTTAAGAGATTGTTAAACCATTCTAATAATAAATTATTATGTATTGTTGATTTCTTAGAATTATTTGAATAAAAACAAATCAATTGATTCTTCCCTTTAAGTATCCTGAAGCACCTTCTAATTTAGTAGCCAAAATTTCTTCAACTTATCTGATGATTCCGATTTCCTTGGTTCTTTATTCACCATCTCTGGCATATTAAGTTCTGAGAGCTTCACAATCATTTTCCTTTTAAGTCTTTCCAGCAGTGGCAGTAGCTAATTCTCTACCAGCATCTTCCTTTCTCTTCTTTTATGCTCCCAAAGCATTTTAAGTTTAGGTTAATTTGGCTTCATCATCTTTCAAAGCATTTTAGCTAAAAATAATAACTATTAAACTTACAAATTCTTTCTTTAATCAGCAAATTAGGCCAACATATTTTAGTAATCAATTTAAGCTTAGACTTCAGCTTCTTAGTCATCAATAGCGGATTATTCAATTGATTATCTGAGTTCAGCAATTTTTTCTTATGTTTATTATAATCTTTCCTTTGAGAAGGCTGAGGCAATTGAAACCAAAGCAGCAATTGGATTACTCTTACCCATATTGTGTAATTCTAAAAAGACAGCCTTTGGATCTTATTCTGGTTGAATAGCTGATAATTTGGCAGCAACTACATTCAAAGCTTCAACAACATCAGCTGTAGACTTAATTCTTTAAGTAAAAGCTTCAGCATCCTTTGCTCTTTAAGATCTCAAAGTTTCTTCTTAATCGTTAAGAATTCCTAATTGCACTTGGATGTTTTCAATTTCACTTTCCAATTATTCTACTTAAGCAGTCAAGGATGTGATTTCAGTTGTTGATTCACTGATTTCATTGGAAGCATAATCAATTCTTCTATTGTAACCAGCAATTTCAGCAGCACAATCAGCTTCATCAGCAGCATGTTTCAATTCAGCTTATTATTATTGTAATAATAAGTTTTCTCTCAATTCTTAAAGCATTCTAGCAATATCAGCCAATGGAGCTTAGTTTTTCAATTAAAGAGCAATTGTATCAAGCAATTTTCTTCCTAATGCGTGTTCTTCAATCTATTTGTCTCAATTAAATGAATTACCTCTTCCAATTCAGCAAAGACTCCTGCATTTGGATCAGATGGCTTTTTTACGAAGACTGCATTGAGTGTTACTAATCCCAATAAGAAGCAAATTGTGAAATTCATTTAATTAATATTAATAAAAACGGATTTAAAATTACCTTAAAAATAATTTTTAAATAATATATATTTAATATATGTTTAAAGAATTATTATCGTCCATATAGTGCTTTTAGAATTACATAATATTTTAGGTTCTATTTATAATTAAGAAAGATTATTTGATTTTTTTATAATATTAATAGAAATCTCATAAAATTATAAATAAAAAAATACAGTCTAATTATATAAAATAATTCATTATTATTATGTTAGATATGATTAATTTATTATAAGTAATTTTGTGAGAACTTTCAGAATATGATATTGAAAAGGATAGAAAGATGATATATCTATAAAAACATATATGGATTTTAATTAAATTCATTTAAACATAAGTCATTTTATTAAATTAAATATATTAATATATGAAAAGATAACAACCTAAAATTCAATTTGAAAAGTACTCTAAATATTTTTCTTTGTTTATTTTAGTAAATCCACCACCTAATCTTTATTATAATCCTATTTTATGATCTGGAATATGCTAATAACTAATGTCTTATTCCAATGACCATCTACTGTAATTGAGATCTGAAAGAATAGATTCTACTGATTCTTTTTTTTCAATTGATAAAACAGGTAGAATGTTTTTACCACTTTTTCGATGATTTATAACTTAGACTTTTTAAACTGCTTCTCTGTATTTTGAAGAATATTGAGATTCATTTAATTATTTAGGAAATGCTTTTATTTGTACTCTTTTATAAATCTTACTATATTCTTTAATAATTTCTATTCTATTTTGTTTTGCAATTTTGCCCTCAATATGATGAAATTTCTCGGTAAAATCAAATTTATTTGGGGAATTACTTTTTTACCTATCAGAATATGCTTTATTTGCTTTGATTTTCTATTCTAATGTTAATATACCATAATTAGCATTCATTTCTTCAGGTGTAGTATTTTATTATATTTTTTTACATCTTATAACAGAGCCTCCTTTGGTTGGAAATTGTAAAGGTTTAAAAATCATTGATTATTCTTCATTTCTTCTTGTTTCTCTGTGTTTAGACATCTCTTCATAGGATGAGAAGATCATAAAATGGTTATTTTGATTTGTAATTGTCATAAGTTCTTCTTTAGCTTCTTTTAAATAATTTTACATTTTAAGTCTATCTTCTAAATTCTGTTTATGTTCATCCTGAAAATTATTTTATTCATTTTCTTAAGTAAAAATACCTTTTTTTTAAATTCCTTGTATTCTTTTTATAATTTTCTTTGCTGGAAATTATTAAATAACTGTTTCAGACAACATTTAATTATTATTCTTGCTAAATTTAATTTGTAAGTTTAGGTTCTTAAGTATTGTATCAAGAACTTATAATATTGAGTGTTAATATAAGAAAGGGTTTAATGATTAAACAAAAAAATAATATTTAATTCAAGACTTCATAAAATACGAACTCTTTTTTAATCCTAAATAATCTTAACTTGCTGAATTTGAAATATTTTTTTTTGGAACATCTTCTAATTATACAGGAGTTAGAGGAGTAGAGGTAGTCATATATTTCATTATCTAAATTGAATCATTATTTTTTGGGGAGGAAACAGTATTCGATTGTTCAATCGAATTAGATTATATAACTGATAGATTTAGTTGAGCAATAATTCTCTAAAAATAGATTAATATATTTCTACTTAATATATTCTTTAGCATAAATCGATAGATTGTTATGAAAATTCATCATCGCAAATCTCGGAGTTTTATAACGAATAAGTATCTAAAAAATGTTAGGGCTCTTTAATGTCTTAAATATATTGCTCAATATAATCATTTAATTTCTATTATAAATCCTCAAACGAACTTGATCTTTTTCTACTTGCTGGAGAATAGAGTGATATTTGATCCTATTACTACTATATCATATCTTATGATTTGTCTAGTAGTAATTATAGATTTAACTCTTGAATCTTAAACGATTATGTACAAGAACTTTACTAATCATTTATCTAAATGTATTTCTAAATAATTGACCTATTCATCCTTCTCAAGTATTTTCCCTTTTAAAACTTATGATGAAGTTATTTCTAATTTATTATATACTTCGTTCTGATAGTTTAAACATTTCTGTGAATTTTTCATAATGAGATTAATAAATTATTTTTAAGTCTAAGATCAACATAATAAGAATATTATTATAAATTTAACAAATAAACAGGCAAAACAAATTTTGTCAGCAAGTTCTCAAATCTTTTTGAAAACAATTGTAGAATTTGTTCTAAAATTAATTAGATCTTTATTATAAAAAAGTTCGCAATTACTTTTTTATTCATTTTAAACATAAAAATGTTTTCATAATATTCATTCATTTATAAAGAAATTCATTATAACCAGAGACAATTTTAGCATTATATCCTTAAACTAATTACCTCTTTTAGTTTGGACAAAAGTGTAAAATCACAACTTTTCAAAAATAGAAAAATCTTTTTTGTAGGGGAAAACAATCAGAAAAAAGATTGAGTATTAAAATCAATATTTAATAGAGAATCTCTAAATAATATATAATATTTTTGAATAATTAATTTATAAGGAATAATTAAATGCAACAAGAAATTTAAGGAGAAGAAAAAAACATTGAAGTTAAAATACAATTTGAATAAAATTATTCAGAATTGATTGATTAAGTATTGTCAGTTGATAATGTAGATGGAATACTTAAAATGGACAGTAATGGTAAATTGCATATTTAATTTAGGGAATTAATTGATATTAACTTTTTAAAGTAATGATGCTAAAAAAGTGAGATCAACTGTTAAGCATACAATCGATTAACTATTGCTTGTTCTTGAGACAATAAATTACACAAAAAAATGAGTATGCTCAACTTAATAATCATAATTTTATTATACATCAATAGTGAAAATCGAAATATGCTAAAATAGGTAGATGATCACTTGGAAAATTCCTATTAGGTAAAGCTACTTCTTGCTATAGTAAGCCTTCTTCTGGTAATCTTAATATCTTTTCCACATTCGCATTATGATAGAAAATGTAATCAATACATCCTTTAAACTATTAATATTATCTTCCAAAATTACATCTTTTGTATAATTAGTAAATTTAGGGAAAGGATGATAAGCACTTTGCCAATTTAATTTTGGTGGACCATAGTGCTCGAATATCTCCTTTTATAGTTTAATTTGATTTGAAGATTTTTCAATTCTTTCAACTATAGGTTTGTTTTTTTAAATATATTGTATTGGATTAGAATGAGGAAGACTATTTAAATCTCCACAAAATATAAGTATTTGGTCATCAGATTCTTTTTCAGCTTCCATCTTTTGTACAAGTTGAACAATCTAAAAGAATTTTAAGTCGTCCTGGTTTGGATTCCAGAATGTATGTATATTTCCAATTACTAGCTGTTTTTTTGTTAATCTTAGTATATCTTAAAAATTACTTACATATGTTCTAATCTGATAATTTAAAACACATTCTACCTTTGAAATTAAAGAGGCAACCCATAATTTAAGGCCATCTTATCAAGGGAATAATCTGTATTTTTTAGCAGCTTGAATTTTTCAATTTTGAAAGCTATTAAACAACCATCAGGTCTTTATGGTCTTTAAACATAGCAGATTTCATAGTTTAATTTCTTAATTTACTCTTGATAAAATTCAATGTTATCCACCTCTTAAAGGCAAAATATGTCAACATTGAAAATTTTCAATTATTCTACAATTTTATTACCTCTGTTTGTAAACTTTAAGTATTAATTGTGAGCATAACCAAATTATGACTGCTCGCAATAGATAGCGGCTAGTATATTATATGATAATATTGAAATTGCATGTCTAAAATTAATGAATTCTGGTTAATATTCATTTTTCATTATTTAATTAATACTCGTTTTCTTTTGAATACCATTTATTACTTATCCCATTCTGTATTATTATTATTATTAATATTTTATTTTAAATACAAAAACGTTTGACATTTCAACATCTTAATTTTTTGAATATGTATTCTAAATGAAGAAAGGTAAGTTGTAAAATATTTTAGAATTCTTCATAGACTTAATTAATACTTTGAGTTGAAATCAATAACGAAAAGTGAATCATATTGAATCAATGTAGTTGAAAAAAGTGCAAACTAAAAATGTGAGATGGGTCTCTCCTATACCTTAGGAGAAAATAGGATTTTATTGTTTGTAATATATAATTGCATTATAAATTAAATCTTTTTTTAAAATAAAAAATGGTTAAAAACTCAGCATAAGACCCATAAGATAATTCCTTATAAATGAAAGTACATTAGAAGAAAATAATGTTTAGACTAGACAATACTTGGTGTCAGGTAGAAGACTTCCATCAAAAGAAGATCCAAATCCAAAAGTTATAAGCATGAGAATATTTGCAAGAAATACCGTAGCTGCAAAAAGCAGATTCTGGTATTTAGATAATGCAATATTTTAGGTGGAATTTAAGAAGATTAAATAAACTTAAACCTTCTCATGGTTAAATTTTAGCAGTTCAAGAATTATTTGAGAGAAGAGACACAAATGTTAAAACATATGGAATAGTTCTTAAATATTAATCCAGAACAACAATTCATAATATGTATAAGGAATTTAGAGACACTACATTGAATGGTGCTGTCTCATAATTATGTATCTAAAAAATTGTTATTTTTTAGATTAGGAAATGGCAGGAAATCACAGAGCTTAACCATAAACTATACACATTCTCAGAACTTCAGTTTTAACAAAGAGTGCTGATATCAAGAGAGGAAAGACTAATTAATACAGAGTATATTTAATCATAAATTATTTAGGGAGATTCAATTAAATTCCCAATTGTTAAGACAGTTCCAAGAGCTAGCCATAAAAAATTCAGAACCGTATTCAAAGCCAAAAGACCAAATCTATATAGATCATGATCATAATGATTATTTAGTACAATAATAATAAATTAAAGAAATTATGGTCATATTATATGTATATATTATGCTTCGCATATATATTCATTTAAAGTATTACTTATAAGAGATTATAATTTAATATATAAAATATTTTAATAATTTTAGAAATTGAATGCCATTTATTCAAATTAAATATAAGATAGATTTCAAATGAATCTTTTAAAAATAAGTCCTAATATTAATCCATTAACCATGGCTAAAATATGGGTTGGTCTACATACTTCATTAATGAATCCATTTTAGTATTCCTGCATTTCATACATGCCATACATAGCTGGAACTAAAAAAAATGGAATTGGAGGCTATTATAATAAGTGAGGAATACTTTATTTAATAATTTTAAGTGAGGTTTCAAAACCATTAAAGATGTCATAAAACTTAAAGGAGTTATAGCTGAAACACATTTTGGAGACATTAAATTAATACCATATTCTGCACTTCTTTTTTTTTCATAATAAACTGTAAATGAGGAACAAATAAGTGAATTAATGATATAAAAGGCCAGAAATTAGGTATTGCAAAGGATTGTACTCATTTAATAAAATGAGTATAACATAGCTGGGCCATAAACTAATAAATGTCCCTAATATGTTAATTATTGAAATACATTAGTTTAGAAATTTAAAGGCGCCAAAATTAAGGAATGAAAATATGATTTCTTGGGTACATATTCTGAAATTGTTAAATGAGGAAAAGCTTATCCATAAGGCAACTTAGACCAAACAATAAATGAAATTAGTGATGTACCTACCAAAGTTAATGGCACATATGTTGCTTTAAAGATTGCTGTGCTTCTTGTAAGTCTTGCAATTTATTCGAATTTTTAACTCATATATAATTTATACAATTAATCATGTAAATAATAAAAACTCAACGTTTGATGCTAATTAAATAAAATTATGAGTTTCATCATGTTTGAATCTTTTTATGCAGGCCTTACATAAATCAAAATCTGGGCATTCACAACATTAATAACGAGTGCCTTAAATTGGTGAACATTAACAAAAATCACATAAAATAAATTCATGTATATTAGCTTTATGTATCTTAAATTTCTCTTTCAATTTTGCTTTTTATTTCATCATTTTAATTTATGAATCTTATTTAAGTTTATTCCAATCTATCACATGATTACATTAAATAAAGATATGAGAATTAGGATGTTCTTTTTCTCTCTTATGTGTATTGCACATATCACAAATTTAAAAGTAATAACAAGTGATACATCTAAAATATTTATTATTTTCTAATTTCTAATAGCAGAATTAACATTTATGATAATCTATTATATCATTTTAATGAATCTAAGATATTGAGATGTGTTAAAATTCTTCATCTAATTATTGGATATCTTAATCCTGAGAGTTTATTTAGGAATAACTTTCTGATAGTCTTTCTTGCCATTCTTCAACATCCTTAATCATTTCTTTAGATACAAATTGATATTGTTCTAATTTAATGATTTAGATCATTGGAAAATTACTAAAAATATGGATAGGATTGATATACCTATTTTTAATGTTTTGTATTCTATCTAAAAATAAGTGATAATCAATTGGACAAGCTAAATAGATGACTCTATCTTTAATGTTAATACAATAACACATAGTAAATTTTTAAGGTAACTGAAATTTTTCATTCAAAGCGTTTAAGAATTACTTAAAATCAGGAGTGATTTTGATTTATGCTTACTCTTTAGTTATAGTGTTGTATACAGGAATAGTGGCTGATTAAGGGAATCTATAATTATTCATTTAAATATATACACATATTTATGATAAAATAAATTCATTCTAATTCGATATCATCTAAACAAATTTTGAAGAGATCAGACATTTATAATGTAGCGATTGGCTCTTAATTTTCATTTAAGCAAACTAAACTACCCCTGGAAGAGAGTAATAGATTTTCAACAACCTACTTAAAATTTGTTAATACTTCTTTTAATGTTTATTTCATATGGAATAGTTCTTTATTGCATATACAAAATCCTGCAAACTTTTTTTTCTCAATTTTAATAAAGTTCAACAAATCTATAGCTGGTCTATTCAACTATTCATATTATTCAATTATACCATATCGAATACTTGATATTTGAGAATAAATAAAAAGTCTCTTCTGTCTATTAATCCTAAGTATTTGTTATTGGGATCAACAATGGGAATTGCATTACGCTTAAATACATAGATCAATTTATAGAATACACTAAAAAATAATAATATAATTTACTCATATACATTAGTATCAAAAGGTAGTTTATCATTCAATTATAAAATCCTATCACTAAAATAATTGATTTCTAATTCATGTTATTCTGATTATTAATTATTTTCATGATGAACTTCAATTCTATGTGATTTTTATGATAATTATAAATGGAAATATTAACTAAATCCTTTAACAAGAAATGCTAAAATATCCTTCTATTATAAGATGCCTACAATAATTCTAGATTCAGTATCAATAACTACAATTCTTGTTACACCCTACTTTAATATCTTCTTCATTGCATCATTAAGATTATCAGCCATATCTGCCTAAACAAGACTACTTTGATGAAGATTTTCTCCATAAGAATTAAACCAATCTCTAACTGAGATAGTCTTTAAATCAATCAACAATTTATTTATCTATTCCTATCCTATTAAATGTTTTTCATTCACAGGAGTATTGCGATCTTCATCTTCCTCTTCCATAATTGGTTGAACCTATACTTTACTATTTCCCCACACTGACTAAACTATGTATAATAGATTACCATTAGGAACTCCATTCAAAATATTTTAATAGCATTTAAGGATTATTCGTATCAAATCTGTTTAAGTGAATACTCCATCATAATATGCTACATCTGGATTCCAAAACAATACTTCATCAATATGCGTATCAATAAACACATTAAAAACATCAAATAGAGAGAATGATTAATCAATCACAGTCACTTAATTATTAATCGATAGACTATCATAAAGAGTGCTATCTTGTAAAAAGCAAGTTAGAGTTTTCATATATTAATCTTTGATTATGTCTTCTTTACTTTACATTCTTCTCATTCCTTGTATATATTTAAAATTGATAATAATTTTTATTAAAAATTCATTTCCTTCCAAAATGATCATCATTATGATAACCATATTAATCTTATTATTAATAAAATTTCTGAATCTTGTTATCCGATTTCAAAAGTACTTATTACTTTTTATTCCATTCCTAAATTGCCTTGTTTCTAGTTATTGGGTTTTCTCTATCATAATCTGTATCAAATCCCTAACTTCCTTCGTCATAGGGTTTGCACTAACGAATACATTAAAATTTTATACTTATTCATTATTTACCACTGGGAATAATTTTTCAGAAATATCTTCCATAGGCAATGATGCATAAATGATTGCAATAGCCATAAGTGTGACGTCTATCAAACTAATTTCCTTGAAAAATGCATAAGTCATAATCATTTCTCCAAAGGCACTCCAAAAAATAATATATTCTAACATCTCAATCATTTCTAATAATCATTTTAATCAAATTTATTACCTGTTGATAGTTAAATGCTTATTGATTCTTTAACTGTTCTTCTTCTTAAGATATTGTAATAATCAACATAATAGTAAATCAAAATACCAAAAGCACTAAATAATGTTCCTAAAGGTATGGCAGTACCATAGAGAAAAGTAAACCACATAGTTTTCATTATGTCTGAATATCTTTTTGCAGATAAATAATCTGGTTCCTCCATTAATTTATTAGCTTCTTATTATGTTAACAAAGCTTTCTCTCCTTTCTAGATAATGTACCATCTCCATATATTTTTACAAAAACTCCATGGATCAATACACCAAATAAATGGAGGTAAGAGAGCATTAAGTATAAATATTTGACTTTCATTTTATAAAAATCCTCCTGCTCCTTCTACATTCTTTAAAATAACAATATCTACTAAAAAACTGATTATAGCTGCATTTAAAAATAATGCCGAGGCATATTTATAGACAAAAGAAATTTAAAATTTAGTTTTACTAGAAATCTTTTCATCATCAACAATGTAATGTACGATTTTTGCAACCGCAAATTTATTAAAGAGTACAATACTTAAAGATATAGCATAAGATAGTATATTTATCTTCAACATTGTATTATGATCAAGTTTACCTTTGATTTCATCTTCTCTAGCCTCATCACCATATTTAGCAACTTTGTGAGCAATTAAATATATTGTGTAAAATGCTGCACTTTCAACCAAAACGTAAATAACCCATGCCTTGACTCTTTTACTAATTTTTTCTTCAGTTTTAACATGTATAAATTCCCAATCAACTTCATTTGGTTCAGGAGCTTATTCAACAAATAATTTCTAATTATGCCAAGATAAATCTTTTTCTGTTATACCAGGTAATTTGCCCTTGTTCCAATAAGATCTCATTCTTTCAAATTATGTATATGGATTTTCATTTAATACTTTTGTTTTCATTTCCTCATTATCAAAAGAAATAAAGGCAATTCCAGCAAATTTTGCATTCTCTTTTTCAAATTCTTCCTCTAGATGATGTACTTCATGTTCTTTTTCTTCTATTTTTTTATCAATTTCTTCAACACTTGGATGATGATAATTATAATTATGTTCTAAAATTAGTTCTTTCTTTTTATCTATTAATATATCTAATTATTTTTCAATAGATATGATTTCTTCAATATCATAAACAAGAACAACTTTCTTAACAATAATTGTTTCTCCTACAACTGAGCAAGATTCAAACATATGTTTCAATTCCCATTAATAATCAAGTCCCAAACCTGTTGGTATATTTTTTACACAAATTGTATAATCTGCTGGTGTTAACAATTCTTCATCAATATCTGTATCAATTTATCTTTAACTCTTTCTAAAATATATTAAGACACCCATAACAATAAAGATATTGATAAAATTGAGAATTTATACATGTTCTAAGGCTTCTCGATTGCTAAATTTGTATTATAGTTTTACTCTAATTTATTGGCTAATGAAAACTTTAAAAACCAGGAGTCTGAACAAAATGGCAAATCTACAATATGACCTTCTAATTTTTCTCTCTTAGTATGACTACAATATGTGCCTTATTAATTAGTGTATAAATTGTAAAGTTGTTTTGTCAACAAAGTGATGAAGAGGATAAGTATACAATATTTTAAATAATTATAGAACAAAGTGAACCCTGAGCCAAGAAAAGATAAAGCCATTGGATCAGAACAATAAGGAATTTCTTCTCTGTCTACTTCAAATCCACAACATGGACATGTATCAACTTAACAATTAATATATGTATTTATACCACTAAGTGTTTTGGTAGGATCTTTCTACTTCTCTCGAGTAGTCTTTCTAGATAAAGCATGTTTTCTGGCTATATCCCAATTACAAGGCATATGCAATGGATTATAATGTTGTCCTTCATGTTTACCATGTTGTTAATGACTTTAATCAAGGTGATTTTGTGAAAGTTCTTAATTGTTTGGATGTTGGTTTTAAGAGATTCTTGACTATTCCTCTTTATTTTACAATTGTACTTTTTAGGACTAAATTTACGATATTATGAAATAAATACTTAACCAACATTATTTGAAGGGATTTCGTTAGATGGTGCTCCAAGAAAATGTTAGTAGTTGCTAGGATGGTTATTTTAACTGTGACTCATATTTATTTAAAGTTAATAATTTTTATTAAGCGTAAATTATCATAAATATTTTATTATGTAGTCATAAAATTAGTTTGCATTATTTGGTAATGCTCAAGTAAATGAACCAGAGTAAAATAGTGAAATAAAGAAGAAAAGAGATGATTTTGCTACAGAAAT
This sequence comes from Paramecium biaurelia, assembly GCA_000733385.1. Classification (NCBI taxonomy): domain Eukaryota; phylum Ciliophora; class Oligohymenophorea; order Peniculida; family Parameciidae; genus Paramecium; species Paramecium biaurelia. The sequence continues at coordinate 43,643 of JPFL01000169.1, read as the reverse complement.
CAGATCTAGAGATAGAAATGCAATTCTAAACAATAAAAGATTAGCTTAAAATGTAGAAAGTGTTCTTATTCATTTTAGAATTAAAATACCACAATGTAAGATTAATTATCATTAATTCCATAAACACTTCCAATTGATATCTAATAGGCTTTGAAAACTTAATAAGAAATCTTAACAAAAAGAACATTTACTTTTGAAGATTTTTCTGACATTTTATAAAAAATATATTCAACAGATGTCATTTAACTTCATTATGGAGTTACAGGATTAAGAAAAATGTTATCAGTCGAAGTAAATTTTAAATATAATTATAGAGTGGAGCACCAATATAATAAGTAATAGATGCAAATTTAGTACCAAAGTTAATAGAAATTATTTAAAAAGAATAAATTCCTTAATTGGTACTTGAGGCTGCTTGGGCACTTACAAATGTTGCAAGTGGAACCACATAACAAACATAATCAATTATAGATAAAGGAGGAATCTATTTATTTGTTAAATTATTAAGTTCTCAATATAGAGACATAGCAGAATAGGCAGTTTGGGCAATTGGAAATATTGCAGGTGATTGTACATAATACAGAGATCTAATTTTAAGAGTTGGTGGAGTTGATCCCTTAATAACTATTATTTAAAATGCTTAGAATAAAAATACAATCAAACATTGTACATGGTCATTGAGTAATTTATGTAGAGGTAAACCAATACCAGAATTTAAAGTAAATATATTTAATAAATTAAAGTATGTCAAAAATGCATTACCTGTGTTCTGTAAAGTCATCATTGATGAAACTGACCCTGAAGTATTGACAGATGCATGTTGGGCTATGTCATATCTTAGTGATGGAGACAATAGCAGATTATAAACTGTTATTGATTCCTAAGTAGTGCCAACCTTAATCAAATTATTAGATCATTCTTCTCTTTAACTAGTTATTCCAACTTTAAGAATTTTAGGAAATGTTGTGACTGGTGATGAAAATTAAACTACTTATGTACTCAATTAAGGATTGTTATAGAAAATTCTTAAATTGCTTTCTCATGAAAAAAAAGCTATCAAAAGAGAAGTATTGAATTTAATTTTATTATAGACTTGTTGGACAATCTCTAATATAACAGCAGGAAGTAGCAATTAGGTTTCTCAAGTTGTGAGAGATATTGCAATTTTAGAGAAGTTATTCACTCTTATGACAACGGATGTTGAAGAAATCGTTAGAGAGGCAACATGGGCTATTGCCAACTCAACTAAAAATGGAAGCAATCCTGATATTTAGTTATTGGTATAAAAAGGATTGTTTAATGTTTTTAAACATTTATTAGAAGGAGAAGATACTTAAACTATGACTGTTGTTCTTGAAGCATTATTTAATGTATTGAAAAGAGGTATAATCTTATTAATATTCTTTAGGTGATTAAGATTTCTAAGATGATAATTATTATTTAACCAATCTTGAATAAATGGGAGTAATTAAAAGAATTGAAGAATTATAAAAACATCAAAATCAAAATGTATATTAGAAATGCTTCAATATCTTGGAATAATATTACGAAGCTGAATCTGAATTATGATATTTTATCTATCAAAAAATTCTATATTTATTATTTTATAGTTACTTGAAAATACTTTATAATAGTAAAGATCGAAATATGTAAGTCAATTGTTAAATAAACATAAATTTTATCGATATCACTCTATTTATGGTTTTAGATTGGTTTAAGAATCATCAATTTTGAATCCACTTTGATCAATTGATTTTTCTTTTTATTATTTATCATGTTCTTTATATTTATCAAGTTCATTATCCAGATTTTACTCTTAAATACTAGATTTTCTAAGCTGATATACTATAAGTCCATCTAAAAATAAAAAATTATAATTGATACAGGTTATTATTATCAATATTCCTACAAAAATAAGTAAGAATATAATTAGTTTAGAATGTTAAGCGAATAAATATGTTGTTACAACTTGTACAGTGAAATTCTTAGTTTTTCTAATCAATTTATTTGTTGATACAATATTATTTTCAATAAGTGATTGATTGAATTATAAAGTATAAAATTATTAAAGTGATCCCTTATTATCTAACTAATTAAAATATCATATTTACTATGATCAGCAAAGCAAACTACTCTTGCAGGAACAAATTTAAATCTAGTAAGAAAGGCATTATATGCAGTGACTCCAAAAAAGAAATCATCATATTAATATTCATCTTTAACAGCCTCCTTTAATTAATCTTCTTCGTTAGTATACTGAAAAAATTGAAAATCTCTCATTCCTATTTAAGTAAACACAATTTTTTCTTTATGTGGAGCAAGAAAGTCATAACCATTGTTAAATACTATTTAATGATGATTAACACCACTTATAATAGCAAATTCATCTGTAGCGTCAACATCAACTATTCTATAATTGCTCTCCTTTTTTGTAATTATTGAACATGATTTCTAACCAAAGTTTACTAGATATTCAATATAAAAATAGATTCCTTTCTATTCAAAGGCTGCAAATACATTCTTACCATTTTTTGTATCTACAGCTATTCCACCTTATTAGCTTTCCACATGAATTATTATTTCAAATTAAAATCCTTATAAATTGATAAACATATAAGCTAAAATTAAACCTTATTTAAAATCAAGTAAGTATAATTAATATTATCCATCTTTCACTTTGAATACTGCAAAATCTTTTAATTCTAATTATTCCTTATTCAATTTAAAATCTGCAAATGTTATTGTATACCTATAAATAACTTCACTCTCTTTTATTTCATATATATCCATTCCTGCACTTCCAACTGCTGAAAATAAATATCCATCTATTTCTTTAGTCAATCCTCTTTCATCTCTTTGAATCCAATTAGAAATCTAATTAATGTGCATGGTTTAATCATTTTTTTCCATCTCTGATATACTAAAGAATTATGCACTATCTGAATATAATACAAAGGCCAAATTATTTTTATTTGAATACACCAATTAAGGTATCTCTTCTCTTGATTGAATTGATGGAAGCACTGGTTAGAGATTGGCTTTCCAAATAACACCTGCAAAATCAACTGAATTTCCATATGTTGTAAATCCTTATTTTTATAAAACATTGTCATAGTTAAACTTTATTAAATATGCAATTGCATCTGAAGTAATTGCCAACATTCCATCATTTATATGTACCATCCCAATAAATTCTCTAAAATTGAATGGAGTATCTATTTCAAATTCAGAACTAAAATTGAATTCTATTAATACTTACTCTTTAAAATCATTCTATTATATGATAGTAAATTGTTATGTTTGAGTTTAAATTGTTTATTATTTAACTTAACAGAAACTATTCTATTAAAAAGGCGATAATATAGCATCATCAGCCTCTGGCATTGAATAAATAATATTTGGTTCTCCTAGATGAATTGTAACAATTTCAGAGGATTCCTTATTTTCTAAAATCTCTAAATTTGCTGAACATACTTTAACGAAGAGTAGTAAACTCAAATAAAACATTGTTAATTTAAATTGTATCATCAAAATATTTTATAGGAAATATAATTATAAAATCCTTTATATTGTTATGAATTTCTATATAATATAAGATACAACACTCTTATCATTAACTTAATAGTTTATGATCAAGATTAAATGTTTCTATATTATATTTTTAATGAATCAATATACTCAGATGTTTAGAAACTGTGGACATGGAATATCACTAAATTTTGGACCAGAAATATTATTGCTCATTGCATATGTTTCTTAATCACTATATTTTCTATTTTATCTTTTTGGGTTAGCCTTCATTTACTGTTTCAAGATTGTTACAACATTTCCATTCAAAACTACTTATAATTCACCAATAGGTTCTCTATCTCTCTTTGTATTATACCAATTCATCTCATTTTCTGATTTCTTTTATTTATTATAATTATCAACACAATCATCTAAATAAGGATTATGATTTTTTTTATAGTCAATTCCATTATTCAATTCAGTCTTCACAAAATATCCTTCTGAATCTACATTTTTATTTCTTTTTTTTGAGAAATCCTTCTGTTTCATTTAGTCAAGCTTCCATTACTCATAATTTTAGCTCACTACATTTTGTATAAAAGAATTACTATTTTGTTTTTTTTTGTATTTTTGATTTTTTATATAAATTTATTTCTTTTTATACTTTTATCTTATCTTTTTCTCAAATTTGAAATCATAAATTATTCTCTAAAATTAATCATGTTTGTGTATTATTTATTAATTAGTCTTGATAATGAACCAAATATTATCTATGATAGTTATTAATTAATTTTATTTAAACTCTGAATGGAAATTTGTTCATCTAAACTAAATTGGCTTATTCATATAAAGAAATTATTCCAGAAAAATAGTATTCTAAACATTTCAGATCTCATTAATTAATTAAAAGATGAAACAATTATAGAATGCTCTAATCCATAGGATGAATTGTTCTCTTTAGATGAAGTTATTGAAGAAGTTTATAAATTCAAGAAAAAACAATTAACTTATGATGATTTCTTTTAAATAATTGGTAATCTACATTAATAGGATCATTAATTATCTACTTGTGTAAACTCTTTAATTGATTCTATTAATGAATTGACATTGAGTGACACTAAAGTTAAATAGGAAATCAGAGTATCTTATAATGATCCTACTAAACTTATAAAAACATAGTAAAGCTATAATGTTACAAGACTATCAAAAAGTCCAAAGTTGAAAATAGAGAATTTGTAAGAAGCTCAAAAGAGATTATTAGCTAAAATAAATGATATTGAAAATGAAATAGAACATGTATTTATACTATATATATCTCAAAGTAGAAATAATAGCATTAAATGAAAAAACCACATTAATTATTAATTAAAGAATTGACAAGGTAACTCACATAAAGTTTGGATGAAATTATTTTAAATGGAATACAAAATTTTACTTTATAAGACTTTTATCTTGTGTTCCATAATATTAATAAAGTAATTTTCAATATTACTATACTAACATTTTAGGAGAGATGTTAAGAAATAAGAGAAGTCTCTATGATATTTAAAAATTTATAAGCTTTAAGTATAAACAACCTTCTAATTAAAGAACTTAAATTAGAAGAGTTGATAGAATTAAAAGTATTATCTATAGCTGGAAATCACTTAAAAAATTTAGAAGGACTGCCTCCTAATTTGATAGAGCTTTATGCTTAAAATAATCAAATTTCATTACTTTCAAACACAAAATCATTAAAAATCTTTAATATAAGTGCAAATAACCTAAGTTAATTGAATTAATTAACTCATATAAATAAATCTTTAGAATTCATTAATTGCAATCATAATATTTGTTCAAATTCCAAAGATTACAAAAGAATGTTATTCAAAATCTTTCCAAATTTAAAAGGGGTTGACAAAGAAGATTTATTATAACATTCTATTATACAATAAACTGTTTTTCATTATAAGAAAGATTTTATGGATTTTTCCTTTTGTTAATCCTGATTATAAATTAATTTATTTTCTTACCAATATTCATATAAATCAATAAGTATTATTAAAGGCTATATAATATAAAGAAATCAAGTTAAATATCATTATTTATTAAAAATATTTATAAGATTTCAGTTAATTAAATCCTTAAATTCAGCCTCAAGATCCGAAACTTGATTTCGCTATTATTATTATTATTATTATTATTATTATTATTGAATGCCCTAACCTTACTATTAATTAGATATATTAGATATAGTTTATGTTTAATTACCTAAATATTAAACCTATATAGTTGAAAATTTGGCTTATTAAAAAGTATTTGGAAGATTTGGTTGTTGTACATAATTTGTAGTCAAACAATTAGTACAGTTAATTAAATTTGATACTTAAATAGTAACACATATTTACTTCCCTATTAATATTTAACAGTCAATCTACAAGTACCACAAATAAAATAGGCAAATATCAATTTATTAATCTATTTGCAATTATAACATATAAAAATATTTTTATCTTTGGGAATCATTTATGGAATTTAACAAAACATACAGGATGATTATGTTTAACTAAATTATAATATAAATTCTCACTTAATTGTATTAACATTTTCATTTTGAATTTAAGAATTTTGATTGTAATTATTTTGCTCTCGTTCTTCTATATTTTATGTCTGAGAATAATTTTAATTAGATAAATTATTTGAATTTTACATTTGCTACTATAAACATATAACCAAATAATATATACTTATGGAACTTATTACTAAAGAGGATAGGATGCTGAAAATTAGCTTTTCTAAATGGCTTATTAACTTTAATTTAGCCTATGATTAGAGCTTAACATAGTAATTGGGTCTTGGTCAAGATTAGTTAATACGACAGCCTTATTTTGTACTAGTTAAATATTTATGTATTTACTTGTATCATCAAATTGAATTTGATCTGAATCATCTCCAAAATCTTATAATTCAAATCCATCATTCTCTAATTGAGAATCTGTATATTTCTAGTTAGATTAATTAGAAATCAACCCAAGTTTAGGATCATTAGACTACATATTGATAATATTGATTAGAATAATTATAATTTATTGATTGTTTTGAAGAATTTTGAAATAATCCTAAAAAAACTATTCAATCTAAAAATCGTTTTAATGATGAGATTTTGAATTAACAAGAGTATAAAACAAAATTAATTAAAAAATTATATCATTTTTAGAGCCTGTATCTAATGAAAGAGAGTCCAGTTTAATTATACTTTTAATATATAAGTAAATCTTCATGTCTCTAAGTATTGATATTAATATATATATACTTGAATGCATATTTTGTCTTGAAACGTATCACTATATTTAAAATCCAACATTATAAATTTAGATGCATATTTAATGATTTCAATCAGATCTACAAGATTGAATCCAAAACTAATTTAAGCAAATTCTGTAAATAATTTATTAAATGATTTCTAAGCTAGTGATTATAAAAGATTTTTACAATCAGCAAGGATAAATTTGGTTGTCTTCGGAATTTCATAATAAATATATTCTTTTGTGAATTATTCATATTCTAAAGCCAACACAAGATACATGAAAGAAGCTACAACCTTTCTAGTCTAATAACTTAGAGTTTCAAAATCAAGATAGCAACAATCAATATATCCTTGTAATTTTAACATAACTTAAATTTCAAATTAATATCATACTTTTAAATGAAGAATTATTATTTGATCTAAATTTCTTTTGATTATCTGAAATATAATTATCCCATTAATTTGTGTAAAATTCAATCCATAAATTGATGGTTGGAACATTTAAATGCCATTATAAAATTTTACAAATTTCCTTCTCCATTTCATATATTTAATCTAAAGAATAACCATAATTGCTAGCCTTCTCAAAATCCTTAGGGTTTTTAGCCTCAACTTCCTTAAAAAAGAATCATCATATAATTTACTTCCATTTTAGATGCAATAAGCATTGAAGCAGTTCCTATTAATTATAATTCATGTTTAGTAATTGTTTTTTTTGATAAATAAATATCAACATAAGCAACTGCCAAATAATAGGTGTCTCTCTTCATAAGATATACAGAACAAACTTCAATCATCCAATCCATCAAAATTGCTCTCATTAGAGGAGTGATTTAGGTCTATATTGATTATAGATAATCACAATTAGGAGCATATTCAATCTCTTAGAGCATTAGAACTTGTAGTGTTTCCTAAGAAAATCCACCTATTTAGCAATTTTAATTATTGTTTTCATTAGTTATAATATTATTATTCTTTGAATTAGTAGGATTAGGTATTACAGTATTAGCATTGTCACTAATAATTGTAATGCTTGATTCATCACATTCTAGAGTAAGACCTATCTGTCTTTTATTCTCCCATAGATATACACCTAGTATTTTTTTTATGTTTAATAAGGTTATTAGGACTTTATTTTTTAATTGTTCTTTCACTAAACTAATTAGAATTATCTTCTGGAATAAAAAATTTAGGAACATTTATTTTTTCAATTTTTCTATCTTCTCTTTATGAATTACAACTATTATAAGTTTTACAATACATTATTACTTATCACAATTAGAATAATACGAATTAGTAGTATTATTATTAATATTTTATGGCATATTAGAAATCATAAAATAAGCACCTGAATTGCCTTAAACAACATGACTATATTGACGATGATTCTTTTTGAAATGAGATTTATTGCCATTATGTTCAATTGAATTATTTCTTGATAGATTTTGCTCCTTCAAGAAAGACTCAAATGTAATTTATTAATTTTGAAAATCCTTTCTCTCCCAAATAGCTGATCCTTTAAGATTTTCATTTTATATATTTTATTAGATACTCTTTGGTTTACTGAATATTGGTTTTAAACTTAATTGCGCTACTTTTGTTAATGCTTGATTAGAAGTTTATTAAGGCACATTCATTTAAAATGGTACGCAACTTTATTATTTTTTGTTTCTTTTATATTTTACACAATCAGGTTAGAATGTAGGCTAACTCTAAATTAAATTTACTTAAATCTAAATTTTTTTATGTAATTGAATCTACTTATTGTATAATGGTTATTGTGAATTTTCATCAAATCTCATAAACGATACATTCTTAATTAATAAGTATTGATACATTAAGCTATGAAATATTTTCTTTAGGAATGAAATAAGGATTCCATTACAAGTTCATTATTTCAAATTTAAATATAATTATTGATAAACATATAAATTAATATCTCTCTTAGTTTAAATACTTATCATTCTCCATAAAGAATTAACCGCCAATTCAAAGTCTTTTGAGATTAAGGTATTTAAGACATTGCCATAATAATACTTATTTGAGCTTTATAAATCAAATTATTAAAGAAACTTAGAAGTCTACTTTTATTAAATTAGTTTGAAAATTCTAATTTTTTAATTACTATGATTATTCACCTTATTTTCTCATATAATTTATTAAAATAACACACATTTTATTATGAATTATGAAAAAAAAACATCTACATAGTTTTATTGTTTGCAAAATATAATTATATTCTTATGCAAATTTAGTTACAAAGCAAAAATATAGATCAGATACAAATTTTATATTTATAAAAAAATAATTATTTTTTTTGCAAATTTAATTGTAAATAGTTCTGTTGTTGAAATTAAATTTTTTTCTTTTTATCAGAAATATAAAACACCCCCATTTTATGAAATATTTAGATTAAACATAACTACACCCAAGATTTTACTAATAAATTACACGAATAGGCTTGATTAGAGTTGTCTTAAATTTTTGATATTCTATTGTTCATTATTTGTGTTATATTAATTATTTAATTATATGAATAACACATCTGCGCTTTAATAGACAATACACAATTATTGTTTATAATCCTATTCTGCTGGAGATTTTGCAGTATTGATTCAATTTGATATTTATTAGAAAAATCAATAAATTTTAGAGCAATTGAGAAAATTCATATTGGATTGGAATAATTTGCCATTATTGAAAACAATTATTGAAGTAGATTGTAAGTAAGAGACTACTTTTGTGATTTACTCAATACTTCAAAAAGCAATTGCTTCAGGTTGTAAATTTGTAAATGTTCTTCAAAATCCTTAGAGAAATTCATAAAGTTATGAAGAATATGAAAGGTGATTAAATGATAATAATTTTAGTAATGAAAGATAGCATTTTACAACAATTGTGACAACACATTTAGATATTGTGATAAATTATTTTACAAAAGGATTGTAGCATTAAAATTATGTTCAAAACACAGTTTTATTTGCTTTAGCCTTTATGTTAAGAAAATATTGGTCTGAAATAATTACACCAGAACACTTAGTTGAAAAACTAATAAACACATTTTTTTATACTTAAAATTTTTAAATTTTAACTTTAGGATGCAAATTATTTGAAAATCTATTAAGTTGTGTTCGATAATATTATTATGCAACGGGCTATTTAGAATTTAGAAAAATTATGATGGGGTTTTAGAGGTTCTTATTTATTAATAATGTTTTTTTAGATAATCCTTATCAACATTGCTTGAATAGACCCATAAACTTGTCTAAAATTAAATGAAAATGGGAACATTTTTATAAATTTATCAATTAGATAAATCATATGCTGATTCATTAATATAATTGCTTAACTCATTCTTAACATTTAATTTTAACCTTAGTTTTTATGAAATTGATGTTGATCATGATTCAAAGGAAAATTTTATAATTAATGTAACATGATTAAATAAATTTACTTAGTTCCCTGATTCCTATTTTAGCATAATTAATGATGAAAAGTTGAATTAAGAATATTTCAGAGCTATTATCGAATTTTATCCTTTAGATTAAGCTATTTCACTTAGAATACTTAATATTTTCTAAAGGATAGCATCAGCAAGGTTGTCCTTATTTTTTTAAAAGCACAATTTTAAGAAAATATTAAGAAGAACTTTATGGGAGGGTCTCCTTTTTTTGTTAAATAATTATGAATTATATTTGAACAATACTGATTTTTCAAATGAAGTTTGCTCTTTTGCAATTAGATTAGTAGTAAGTATTTCTTCGTTATCTATTAGTCAAATTTTACATTAAAAAAATTAAGAAAATTTTAGGATTTGTTTGATTAATGTGTAAATTAATTAAATAAAATAAATCAAATTATCTTAAATAATCAAGGAATAAAACTATCATCTAACAGTGTTTTCATTAAACTATAGGAAGTTTGGCATCAATTTTTATTTTAAATTAACATATATAGTTCTCTATATCTTCAATAATTTAAACTACTTTAAAATTCTGTAAATCTAAGTTTTAAGCTATTAATTCATGCATTTTATAATGGAAACCCTTTTTCTGAAATACCACCAAATTATCCTATTAAAAAAATAAAAAAATTCTTGGACAAAGGTTTTAATTTATGTATCTAAGTTTATCAATAAAATACCATTGAATGTATAAATGTAATTTCAGATTTATTAAAAAATCTACCTATAATTGTATCAAATATTACATATTTTAGCAAGTTTAAACATTATAACCCTAAGAACAGCTCATAACTTTATGTAAGAATTTATTATATAATTTAGAAAAATTTAGTTCTTTGTTGTGTCTAATATCTGCTCTTGTATTAAGTCCAGCCTAAATTGAATTACTAAGTGGAGGAGAATCTTAATTTTAGTAAAATAAAATAGAAGGACACCCTTAAGCTCGTATATTATTATAAGCAATACTTGACTTGATTGCATTTACAAATAAAATAAATATTCCTGCTGATGTAAACAAAAATATTAAAATTAAAATAGAATTATATTTGTAAATTGTATCATACAAGTATACTCATATTTATTTAAACATATGTATCATAAACGATAGAGAATTTATATTTTGATGAAGCTAAAAAAATAGTCATTTCTTAATCATAATTGTAATTAGGAAATAAATATATTAATAGATTAATGATGAATTCAGGTAATGATAACTAAGGGTAATAAAATTATTTAGTAGTTATTGAAAGTTGTTTAGAAAAATGGTAATATTTATTTAACATAATTTTAGTTTTTAAATATTTACATTTCATGATCCAGATTTAGTGGAATATAGCTTTATTATTTTATAATATGCATATGAGAAGTAATATTGATTTAAATTTTAGATTAAAGAGATAATTGGATAGAAGATTCTTTAGATTGAGTTCTATTGGTAGTATGTTGAAGCAATTCTTTTAATAGATGGATTTAACTTGTTTTAATGATGTTTAATATATAAAGAAAAGAAAACAAGTTTATAAATTGGTTTCTCTAGTTTGGGTTGATGATCAATTAGATGATTATGTTCCTGCATTAGTAGATATTTACAAATAAATAAAAAAATCTATTATTAATGAAACTAATAAAATAAATATGCTTAAATATCTGTGGGATATGATAGGAGTAGTAGATGAATTAGAAGTAGATAATATATATAGAGTATTCTTAAGAATTGTGTAATATAAATTATATTGTTAGATTTTCTGATTTATCAACATTATTGTCTGCTGATAACACACAAATATTTGTATAAGATTATGATTCTTCTATTGGATTAACAGCCCTATTATGTTCAATATTTAAAAATAAGTAATAAAAATTCTATTATAATTAGAAATACACGATTGTCAAATGAAAATATTCAAATTCTCCTCTATTAAATTTATGGTAAAGCTACAACATTCTTTATCACTTCGATTGACTATTTGTTATTGTAAGCTCAAACTAGCATATAATAAGGTTAGCAAGTGAAGGATGGAATTTTGAAGATGGCAGCTAAAATGTTAAAAGTGATGGGTTAGATTTCGAGTTCTAAATAAATTAATTAAGGATTTTTTGTAATCTATTAGGATTCTTCATATTTAAATTTGTTCAAAAAATAATTATAGCTTATAATTGCCTATAAGCCACTATTCTTAAACTTAATGAAATATAAAAAGTATTTGTTTGAATGTTTGGAAGGGATTTGTTCAGAACATAGTGAAACATTAGCTTATCGATGTGGGTCAGATGTTTATTTAGATTTATTAATTATATCAGATAGTACTTTAAAAGAAATATTAAACTTCAAATCACTTAAAGGAGAAGAGCAAATTAATGAAGAGGCACTTTAAATATCTTAAATTGCTAGTATTCTATGCAATGTGATGCAATTCTTAATATAAGAAGGAGTTATTGGAGAATAAGTTGATACAGATATGATTAAGAAGAAAACTTTGGAAGTTTACACAACAGGCAAACAAGTCTTAATTTCCCTTTTTTCTTAAGCTTTTACAATAATTGTTGCATTTCCTAAGATTTTAAAATTTTCTTCACCAAATTGTGAGATTTTATTTGCCATTTCTTTATTTAATCCAAATGAAGTAAATATTCAAATTAAAATAGTTTCAATAATTACTTATTCAATTGATTTAAGAATATAGAAATACTCTATAATTGCCTCAATAAACTTTGGAGTTTATTACATAAGGATATCAAGGTATGCAATTTAATTATAATAGTTTTGAACAACTATTTGAATAGTACTACGAAAGAATTATTTACTAAATAAATTAAACCTGCTTTAGAATAAGTTTGTGCTTAAGAAGAATTCTGAATTATTGTATGTATCAATTATAATTGTTTGATTAAGTTTTTTTTATTTAAATTGGCTTACATAGTAGTCCATAATATTATTAAATAATTAAATACTTCATAAATCTTATGTTATTGATTCCAGATTCAATAATTTAATCTTTTTTATTGTTTTTCTTAATAAAAAATGGATTTATTCAAATATCTAAAAAGTTAGTAAAGATAAATTAGTGATTTAGTATTGAAGAATTGGAATTGAATATTGTGAAACCTATTTTTTAAATACATTTATTTTGTTAACAATCATAAAATTATATTAATCTTATGAGGTAATAGCCATACTTCATTAAACCTGTGAATCATTTATCTTTTAGAAATCAATCAAGTAAATAAAGCTTTAGTCAATAATAAAGTGAAGAATCAAAATCAAAAAGTTAAAATAGATTATCCAATATTAAAAAACCTGCTCCCATAATAACTTAAGCTATTACTTCTCCTCAACTAAAAAGGATGAACAATTAGTATAAATTATAACTATGATGTAGATTGAGAATTTAAAAAAGTAATAAAGTAGATTTACCATCACTACCTTCACCTCAAATACAATAATAATGTGATTAATCTTTGTCAAAATTTAAAAGCTTTGAAAATCTTAATATCCAAATGAGATAGCCAACACCAAGAAGATTTAAGTCTGATGAACCTAACATTAGTGAACTTGTAATTTAACCAAAAAAAACTATTCGCCTCAGTTAGCATAGTAATATTAGATTGAGAAATGATTCAGCAAAAGCTAGAAATAGATCTAATCATGTTCCTTTTCAAAAAACAAATACTGAACCAAGTGAAATAGTTCATTCTCCAGTTAAGCATTAAGTAAAGAGAGATTTTGATGATTCAAGAGAAATTCTGTATTAATTATAAAGAGGTTACTCAAAAGAAAAGTAATCTATATTGAAGACTGAACCAGATGATCCCTATAGAATTGGTAGTATATGTGAGAATAGGAATTCTACAAGTCTGAAAAGACAGTTTGGGAATCAATATATTAATGAATCTTAAAGATTTCCCACAAAACATCATATAGATATGCCTTGTGATGATGAATTTTCTTAGTTTTTTAAAGAAGATGATATTTAAAGTAATTTTAAGAATACTTAAAAAAATGCTCATCATTAAATTAGTCAACAAACGAAAGAGAAAATTTTAGATTTGCTCTTTCTTTCAACTGGAGAATTGAAAAAAAAATTTAATGAATAAAGTAGAATTTAGAATTCAAAAATTACTAATAAAATATAGCAAAACAAACCAATAGTACCAAAAAGTAGATTTCCCAATGACTTTTTTAATGTTTTGCATTCTAATGAATCTCAATTATTTTGATTTTATATAATCAATCTTTATTATTCTATCTTATATATTATAATTTATTTATTTATTTCAATTTAACCTTGTATGAATATCTAAATTATATTCTGTAAATTATAATTAAATAAACAACTATCTAAATTAGATTAGACATGAATTTAATTGAATAATTAGAACATCTATAATATTATAATAAAAATTAGTCAGAAGGTTATTATTTAAATTAAATAAGACGTCATTTATTGAGGAATAAAAACGACTAACTTTTTTTTTGTTTCATTATTATTACAAATGAAGACAATAATCCTTGCCTTAGCACTCATTGTGTTAGCCTCATCAACATAAGCTGATGTCATTGCAACAATCAAGAAGATTGACTAATCACCATTCGGAAGAACATTGTTCGATACCATTTGGCTCGAACTCTAAACAGGAGATCCATTAGACAGATTACTCTAAACCTTGACAGATTTGGAAGACAGATATGTTGCTGAATAAAAGGAAGACGATGCCAGAAACCACGAATACTAAGATGCATGCACAGTTGTAAGACATTTCTCTAATTCTATTTTAGGATATCTCTGCCTTCGATAAGGATTTGGCTGAATCAAACAGAAAGAAGATTGAATTAGAAGCTAGATTAGAAGGTTAATTATATCCATAAAGAGAAATCTTATAAGGATTAGTTGCCTAAAAGCAAGCTGAAGTTAAGGGATACTAAAAGGATTTGGATGAGCTCGATGCTTAAAGAGCTGAAGAAAATGCTGACTTCGAAGAGAAAGTCTTAGAACACTAAGAAGCTACAGCTATCATTGCTGAGGCTAGAAGACTCTTCGCTGATAACATTGAACACGAATCATTCATCCAAAAAGGAAAAGCTACTAAATAACCAGCCCACAAATTCACCAAGGAAATTGCAACCATGATCTAAAAGCACTTCACATAATCTGCTAAGAAGGCTGCCAAATTCTAACACAGAAAGGGATATAGCAAATTATTCAAAGCTTTTGCCACAATTGCCTCAAAGGTTGAATAATTAGCTGATGCAGGAGCCGTCACAAAGATCATCGATTTAGCTGATGAATTATTGGCCAAGATTGCTGATTCTTTAGCTTTATTAAGATTCGCTGAAGATAAGAGAGTTGAAGCATACAAGAAGTCTAGAAACTTTGTTGTCATTTCAATCACTGTTGCCGGAACTGCACTTGCTAACGCTCAATCAGATTTGGCTTCATTAAATGATATCATTGCTCAAGTTGAAGCCTCACTTGATACCACCAACTAAAGAATTGAAAACGTTACTGCTGACAGAACAGATAGATTCACCTAATGTGAAGAAGCCGTCTAAGATTACTAAGATGCCAGAGAAAGCAGAACCTCTGATAGAGATGTTGTATCCTAAACCATCGGATTAGTCAACAAAGAATTAAGAACTTTAAGAGAATAATTAGCATTAAGATAATCAGCTGGAGAAGAAATCTGAGAGTGATTTCATTTATCATAAAAATATTCTAAATCAACACCTAATTTTTATTCAATATTATAGATTATTTTATATATATATATAAAGTTATTAATATTTATGTAATTAATTTAGTAGAGATTTCAATTAAAGTCTTCATCTGTTAATTTTATATGTATAATAGGTCTAACTAAATTTGGATATTCTGTAAATATCTAATTAAGAAGATCTAACTTCAACGTTCCAGGTTGCTTCTTTACTTTATTCATACTTTTATCTTTTCTTTATAAAACTCTATCAACTGATGATTTACTCTTAACTTATTTATAATAATTACAATAGCTTCAGTAAACTCTTGTCCTACTGAGTTAATTTGTATATCATTTAACTATTATTATAATTGAGTCTTTTATTATTTAAGATTTGAGATCTCTTGGTTTGCTACACCAAGTTAAGATTCTAATTAATATATATGTTTCTCCATTTATTATAGTTTTTATATCATATATTCTTCATGTTATTATGTGGTTGTGTGTTGCTGATGCATCTAAATTCGTTAATTATTTATTATTTATTTAATCAATAGAAAATTCATTTAAATTAGACAGAATCCACAGAATTATCTCTTTTGGCATACCGACAATACTCCAAAGATTTTACTCTTTAAGGTCTTTTCCTCTTAAGAGTCTAATTTATTTCTTTGAAAGGATTGTCCTTCAAAATAGGAATAAATGAATAGGCATCATATCCAATAACTTTTCTTAAATACTCTAACTTTATAGGACTTTGATTATTTTTGATTTTAAGTTTTTATGAATAGCTTTCATCTAAAGTAATTGTTGGTTTATGAGCTCTTTCAAAATGTACTTTGTTCAGGAGATATTATCTTTCAAATCCATCAAGTTCCTTAGGAAGTTTTGAAGGATCAAAATCTTAATTTAACTATTTTACTTTACGAATAATATCTCTAAATAAATTAATAAATTTACATTATTGAAGCACCTCCATAATTTGAAATATTACATTAATTATAAAGGTAATCTAATAGACTATCTTTCTTCTATTTTTCTAAAATTAAATATTTTTATAAATCTTTTTCTAAATTAACTTTCTTTTAGATATTAATCTAATTTTCTATTTTTATCAGATAACGTTCTCTTTTCTTTTGATTTATATGTTTCCATAATTCAGTATATTATTCATTATATTCATTCATATATTAATTAATAAATGTTTGTAGTTAGTATTTCGATGTACATTCATTTTTATATCTCATTTTTATTTTTTATGATTGAATTACATTTTCTTGAGAATTTGTGAGATAGTTTGCTATCTAACTCATTTCTCTAGCTAAAAGAGTTGATTTTTCTTCCAATTATTCTATCTAATTTAAAATGTATTAATACTTCATCTTCCTTTTTTTGTAATTTAAAGGATAAATTCTCCATTGCTGATTTTTATTTAGACAATTTCTATTTAATAGAAATAATTTCATCTTTTATGTTTTATAATTAAGTATTCATTTCATCCTCAAAATCACCAATTTAATTTTGTTTCTTTACTACACAAGTATTTTAGATAGATATTTCTGTTCTTATTCTTTATTTTTTAATTATTTAACTATTCCAATTTTCTATCTTACTAGGTGATGTACCAAAGTCATCTTATTATCCTTCAGACTCTATAGTTTGAAAAGTTAATCTTTTCATTATTCTATATTCTTTAATTGAAATAAAAAATATAGTTAGCTAGCTTAATTAATATATTTTATTAAATAATTATAAACTATTTAATATTCTTAAAGATTAGAGTATCATGTTTAATACTCAATTAATCATTAATATCATGTTTAATAATCAAATAATCATTAACGAAATCACAAAATAAATATTAATAAAATGAGTAAATAAAATATGTATATTTATTTATTATTATAGTCATAATTTGGATCATAGACTATCAAAAGTAATTGATTCAATAACATAATCAATTTCAAAGGTGATACCAATAGAAAATGAAGCTTCAACCTATAAACTAAATTTTAATGAAATATAACCAGGAACTGAAAGAAAGATTAGTAAATCATGTAGAGACAATTTAAGCTACACTCCTCATCAAAATAAATTTTATGGATATTGTTAATTCCCAAATTAAAAGTTAAATGGTGGAAAATTAACTGAAAGTAGAATGACAACGTTGTAATAATTATCTACCATTTCAGTTGATAAAACATAAATAAAACCTCAAACAGCATCATCTATTATGAATGGAAAACGTCTCAAAGTCAAAAATAGTGAAATTCTTTTCTAAGATAATCCCTATCACTTAAGCGGTAATATGCAAGATGTTATATAAAATTATTAGAAAAGCACTATTCAAAGTTTTGTTTTTAGAAAAGGTAGTTCTTCTATTAATCGAAATAAATCATAAACTAGCTAAAATTAATAAAGATTTGTATGTAAATACATTAATCATAGACAGATCAATTCCCCTCCTATTAATTTAATTAACAAATATATAATAAATCTAGATTAATAGAAATTATAAAATGAGTAAACCAATTAAACAGAAAATCTTAAGATAACTCTTGGAACTGATAGAGGAAGATTAACAATTGAAAATGATACTCCTGATGAAAAATAAAATAGATCTTTATCTAAGTCTTTATATTAAACTTTGGATCTCTCACTACAAGCAGATACAATATAAGCAACACATATGAGATCTTTGAATACAGACATTAACTAAAGTCTCATTTTATGTGATTAAAATAATCGCAAGGCAAGTGAAATCTATTAGTCATTTATTTTTAAATCAAATTTACAAATGAATCAGAATAAATTGATTACAACTAAATAATAATTAGAAAACTCATAAAGGTTAGAAAAAGAATTAGAATTATATCCTGAAATCAAATTGCCAAAAGAATAGAAAAATACTAAATAATATAGAGCAAAAATATATACTGAATCAGAATTATCAAAGAAGGAGAAAGATCTAAATACCAATTATCTTATGTGAAATATAATAAAATACTTAATATTATGTGTTATTTTGGAGATGCTTTAAATCATATAGTGTATGATTCTTTAAAGTTGTTTTAACATTCCTATTTTAATTATAAACAGTTTTCTGTTTATATATATCTTTATTAATTTATTAAAGTAGTTCTATTGAAACTTAATTGATTCTACAATAAAATAGGATTTCTTTATATCATTTTCAAATAGATTTATAATAAACTAAAAGTAAATTCTATACATATAATCAAATCATTTTAGATAATAGAGAGACTTTAATTCTTATTGGTACGTTTATAATAATAATAAGTATCATGTTAATTTATAAAATTATGTAATTAAAATGAATTGTTTGCAATGCATTAAAAGATGCTATAAAAACATCAAATAAAAGTTTGATGGATAAGATTCTTCTTATTAACTCTCTACTCAAAATAGTTAAATTAGAAGAAAAAAAACATTAGTTTTAGATTTGGATGAAACTTTGGTGCACTGTGAATTTAAAGAAAATCCTAATTGTCATTATGAAACTATTTTAGATGTTTGGCATAGAGGAATACTCTATACTGTTTATTTATGTAAAAGACCATACCTTAGAGAATTTCTCTAATCAATGAGTGCTTATTATGAAATTATAATATTTACTGCTGGATATGAGTCTTATTGTGATAAAGTCTTATAACATATAGATGTTGATAGGCATATTTCTGATTATTTTGCAAGATCGAATTGTAAATTTGTAAATGGAATTTGTTTAAAAGACTTAAATATATTAGACCGACCATTAGATTAATTAATATTCATAGATGTATGTTTATAAGAGCATCATTTTCTTAGAATAATCCTAATGCTTTTGAGATGTAGCCAGATAATGGATTATTAATTCCCTCATTTTTAGATTCTGATGAAGATGAATGCCTTCTAAAGTTGATTCCATTTCTAAAAGAAATGGCTAATAAATCGAAATTAATTCCAGTCTCTTCTTTCTTATTGGATTATGAATCAATTCATGGAACACTCTTTAGTGATATTTAAGTAACCTTATAATGTTAGGCTGATGGAGATGAAGGTAGTTTAAGTTAAGAAAGTGTTGTTGTTCTAGAAAATATACCAAAACATAGAAAGACACAAACTACTTAATAATAATAATAAAAATAATTTATTAAAGTTCAAGAATATAGAAGTTAAACTCTTTTTTCTGGTTGATATTATTTATTAATATTATCATTATTTCATTATTCTAAAAGAATTGAATTGTTCTTTATCAAATAAAATGATCTTAAAATAATTTTAAATGCAATTATTAAGAATCCTCATTTACAACCATTTTATTTTCCACTTTATAAATTATAAAAGCATTAATGATTTACTAACAGTCTTTGAATAAATTTACTCTAATTTAGTCTAATTTTTTAATTCAATAAATTTATCATCAAATAAAAATCTCTTGAAAAATTTAAATTATTTTTTAAAAGTCTTTAGTAAAAAAATAATCTCATCGATTTTATTAATTATATCTTATTCACCAAAGTTTTGAAGCAATGTCTTTGCAAATTGCCTAAAGGGCAAATTAAAAGATTATATAAGTACTATTTACATCATACTAGATAATTTTATGTATAATTAATAATAACACAATATTAAAAATATCTTAAATTATTCATCATGAAATATTTACTTTTCTTAGCAATCATCTTGGTAGCTTTGGCTAAAAGACACCATTAGCCAGATGCTGTTTTAAATTGTCTTTAAGGAGTATGCAAAGAAGAATTTGAGATATGTGATAACACAACAGGCTGTATGAAATAACTGAAAAATTGCTTGTAAGTATAATATAAAGATCCATTAAATTACTCTGCTGTATATTTATTTAAAGTATAATAGGGATATGAATGTTTAGAGAAAGAAGGATCTGCCTTGAATGCCTTTGAATGCATTTTTGGAAAATGTCTAGGAGTACATGGAGAATGAGATTATTAAATCTAAATATTAAACATTTTATCAATCATAACTAATTAGACTAGCTTGCTTTTCAGATTTGTATTACTTATAACAAATCTGTTTGCTTTCTTCAAAATTAATAAGATATATTTTTAGTCTGATAAACCTTTATCCAAAATAGTTGGTTGCAAATTCAAATAACGATATACTTTATTCCAACTTTATTGTGATTGATAAGCGTATATCGTCCACTTTAAGTGATTCAAAAGTCAGGCAAATAATAAATCATAATTCGATCATTTTTTAAATAGTCAGTATAAATTTATTGCAAATATTTATAGATTAATGGAGAGAATAATTAATGAAAAAAATAAGATGATATTTTCTTTAATTATTTATATATTTTTAGTATGGTTTTAGTAAAATATTAAATCTAATTGAAAGATTAAAATAATCAAAAAGAATAGAGTAGAAAATAGTGTAAATATATTTTTTGTATCTCATAAAGTATTTTATAAAAACCATAGTGATATGGAACTATAGAAGAGAGATTTATTTCTTTAATGGAGAATTCTAAAACCTTAAAATTAAGTTTTGCTTAATTCCACTTCTAAACTTTGTTACTTATGTTATAGTTTTAATTTGAACTATGATTATTAAATTAATCAATAACACTTGTAGAATTTTACTTTTACAAAATCCCTTATTTAAATTTTTAAGATATTAAACAAATATTTTTCGAAGTATTATTTAATTATTTATGATAATTATTTTTAGAATTATTTATATAGGATTCAATTGTATTCTAAAAAGCGATTAATCCTTTAATTGAGTTCCTACCTTATAACCTTTAAAAGCAGTTATTGATTTATCCAAATTCTATTAAAACTAATTCATGTTTTTTATTGTATTAATTTCTAATTTAAATTATTGGAATAATATAAAAAAAGTGTTATTATGATTAAACACTTCAAATGTTTTTTGGTTATGAGCCTGTATATGTAAAATATTCTAAAAAGGCTTTGATCTTTAATTTGGCAACGACATCTATGAAAATCAACTAAAAGGAATATTTTTAATGGTAAAGTATATGCTAGATTTATTTTAAAAGTTCAATTTACATACAAAACTATTTCCATATTTAAATAGATCCAAGACAGGATGATTTATCATTCCTCGATCTATATTTAATCATTTAGGTCTTAAATATATGATAAAAGAGAATGATAATTTACTAATTTTTATATATCTCCTATATAATTAATTAAATTGATTTAAATTAATAATAATCAATTGCATTTTTACTTTTCAAATTTAATATTAATTAAAATATGTATTATTATACTTTAATAAAATATATTTGAATTAATTCTTTTTTAAAAGTGGAAGGAAGAGATTATAATCTTTATTTTAACTACAAATATCAAGGTCATATTTTATGCTCAAATAGTTTATTCAAAGATTTTTATATAATTTATTAAATTAATTAACTTATCCCTTAAAAATTGAATCATAAAAAAAATGAATCATTATTTAGAAATCTATACAAACATATTGATTATAATTGTAATTAAAAAGAGAATATAAAATAAATAAGTTTCTAATAATTTATAAATCAAATAGAAATGATATACATTTATCTCAGAAAATTCAACCAATTTTCCTATAAGAATGATTATTTATTTTGTCATTCTTCTCTATCAATTTTTAGAATTTGTTCCTATTTTTAGTTTAATTTCTTTCTTTATTAGAATTATGTTTGCATTGTTGATTACTTTACTTTTACTGTTTTTTATATTTATTAGAATTATTATTAGTATGATTAGGAAATTAAATTGGTGCTTATGTTGAAATTAGATTTCTTTCTGTTTTAGTGATCTATTATACTTGTTTATCTTTGAAAACTTCTGTATCTTTGTTCTATTCAGCACTTTTTATTTCTTCTTAAAGTATAAGTTCTTTATCACTCAATAGATTTAATAATAATTCATTAATTTTTCTTTACCTATCAAACCAAATATCTTCTGCTAAAATTTTAAATGAAAAATAGTCATTTTTGCCAACATATCTGTAAAGCTTTCTATTGTGTAAATTTAACAGTAGATTCTTCCATAATTAACATTATCCCAACTAATATTATAATAATATATATTACTGTAATTGCATTTCCAAAAATAAATAAAGCATTTTTAGCTCTTGTTAAAGCAACATTAACTCTTCTTCCATCTTAAAGAAATCCAATATTTCCAGATGAAGAGGATCGAACACAAGAAAATAAAATGACATCCCTTTCCTAACCTTAAAATGAATCCACTGTATTAATTTAAATGTCATCCATTAAATCTCCTATTTATCTCTTAATTTCAGATTTAATTAATCTAACCTAAGCTTTATATGCACAAATAACTCCTAAACTTTAAGTTGGATATGCATTTTTAATATTTTTCAATACTTCTACAATCATATTGGATTCAATTTAATTTTGAAATGATTTTTCATCTTTAGTTTCCTCACTTTCAACATCAATGAATAAAACTCTTTAATTAAAAAAATTGTTAGGTATCAATCTTTAATAAACAGATAAATGATCAGTAAGTTTGTTATCATAAAAATTTAATGATGGAAATTCTCTAATTTGAGGATGCATTCTATATTACATATCTAAAAAGAAAGGTTTAAAATCATTATCTAAGATTCTTTCAAATAAACTTCTATTATAATGTGTAATTTATGAAACAGATGAAAATGTTGTAGCTGGTAATTGTTTAGGATCACCTATCAATATCATCTTTCTCATTCCTAATCTTAATGGAATATTATTTGAAGGTTCTGTACATTATGCTGCTTCATCAACAATTAATAATTCAAATGCATCAATAAATTTACTTAATTTATCAGTTCCAGCTGTACTTAAAGTTGAACAAAGGATTTCAGCTTCACTTATAATCTTTTCACAAAAAAGAACATAATTTTCTTTTTAATTTCTTTTATTAGTTCTTACTTATTCTAAATACTTCATCAATTAATTTCGTTTATTCCATAATTCATTTAATTATTTTTTTTATTACTCATCATATTTTTCACTTTCTTTTATTTTCTTTATAGCCTATGTCGTCTTACTCAATTCAATTCTTAATTCTCCTGTTGTCTTTTAATCTGAATTTGCTTTAAATGAACTTTTATTAAATAATTAATATTAAGCCACATCTTCTAAAGAAACCTATTTGATTATTACACTTTTATCATTTTCTTCATCTAAAACACCTAATCTCACTAATTTCACAGTCCTAGATCTTCCTTCACTATCAAATAATCCTCCTTATAATATTCTAAAAATAATTTCATCAATGGCTGCATTTGAAGGAGCACATATCAAAATCTTTTTCTTTGGAAATTTATTCATTATTTTCATATATTCATAAACACCTGATAACAAACCTATTAATGTATGTGTTTTTCCTGTACCAGGAGGTCCCTATAATAAACAAATACCCCTATCTTATAGTATTAATTATTAAATTGCTGTTGCCTATGAAAGATTAAAATTTTAATTTATATAATTAAAAAATGGATCCATTACCTTTCCATTAGGAATGATATTCTAAGAATTTATATTCCAAATCTTATCTTTATCAGCACCTATTAAATTTTATTATGATTTTGGATCTAAAATTAATGGATATAAAGGAGTCTATGTTATTTTATTTATCATCAAATACTCTCTAATAATTAAGAATAAATATTTACCTTATTTATGTAGTAATTTTTACAAAAGGAAATAAATAAACTGAAATCCAATTTAAATATAATTGATCTCGAGGAACAAAAGTTTAAATTTTAATTTGATTTACATATTGATGTGTTTAAGGTTCTATTAACATTCCAAAAAATAATTATCTTTTTTCTTTAATTCTAAATTTAATATAAATTACTTACTTGTTTATTTTTGCTGGATTAAATGAAAATTTATTACTTATGATTACAATATAATTCTTTAAAGATGTCAAGTCACATATACTTTCTTCCTTATGTTCACTTTCATCACTTTCATCCTATTATTTTTTTTCAGTTTCATTTTTTCTGTCTTTATCTTTATTCTTCTCTTTTAGATTTTATTAATATTATCTCATTTAAAAGATTAATCCATCTTTATCAATTTCAACATCATCTTATTTTATTTAAATTCTTCTAAATTTTTATTTATTAATTCTTTATAATTCTTATTTGATTTATTGAAAAGCTTCATTTAAAAATAAGTATTCAAATATTTTACTATATTCTGAATCTGATTTAAATCTTTTAGGTATCTTATTATATATTTCATTTTCAGAATCCTTATTGTAATCTTTTAAAAATAAATATTTTATTAAAGAATTGAACTCAAATATTGGTTTACCTGTGACAGTAAAAATCCCGCATTTATCTTAAAACATACCTTAAAATGTTTTTTTATCTTAAATTACTTATGAAGTAGTTTTTTTAAGAATTGGACATTGTTATTTAGCCTTTTCAATATGTTATGATTTTTTAGATTCTTTGATAGAATCTAATTTAACAACACTTTTAGATTGATTAACAGATAATTAACGAATCTTATCAATCTTTGGTTTTGATGAACTTATTGTGTAGCTATTAATTTACAATAATTTTGGATTCATTATCTGTTTTTGTTAAGGCAATAAAAGTTATTATTTTTTCTTATCTAAAGTTTTACTTTAATTTAATTTAGGAGGATTCTCTTTTTGTAATTTAAATTGTCTATTGATCTCTTCTAATGATTTAGATTTAGTTTTATACTATTCCTTTATTCTATGATTTTCTTCATAGATATTAGATTATTTTAATTAGATTAATTCTGGTTGAAAGGTTAGCTTTTGTTCCTTTCTATATGAAGTTATCTCTTGTATAGAAATACATGAATTATCTGTTTATTCAGGAGTATCTTTTGATTTTTGGATGGATGAATTTGATGTATATGAGTCTTAATCAATGTTATTCTTCAAATCAATTCCTTTTAATTCATTCTTATTATTATCATATTTTTCAAACAATGATTCTAATGAGTCTCTTGAATTTTCATAAATTTTATCGTTCATGATTACTATTATAAATTATCCATGTTTTATTGAACAAAATTAGACTTAGAAAAAACCATCTTTTATTTTGAATTAATTATAAATATATAATAGAAATTCAAAATATAAATATTCAATACTAATTCCATGGTGATTAACTTCTTTAATACTTATACTTATTGGCTAACTATCTAGATTTTGCATTAATACAAGGTGAAAAACTATAATTTTCTTTTTAAAAACTAAAACTTTGCCTTATAGGCATCGCTAATCTATCTGCTTAATCAATTAAATAGAGTCCACTTTTTTTCATTTTTTTATCAGCTATTTCAGCTGATTTAGGATTAATTAAGGGTCTAAATGGTTATTCATTTTAATTCTATATCTCATCTGCTAATTATTATTTCTTAAATTCTTTATATTAAACCCAATCTTCAGAATCCTTTATAAATTAAGTATGTGATCTTGATGGTAATATTTTATAAGATTCAACTTCATCTTATTCTTGAGTAGCCAAAATCTTTTATAATTCAGCTCTCATCTTTTTCTCTTAGACTAATTCATTTTATCTTTCCAAAAATGGTTTTAGATTCTTACTTTCAAGAATTTATTAAGATTTTTTACCAATAAAAGAAACTTTAGTTGGAGTTAATGATCTTTCCTTCTCTTATTTTAATTTTTAGATTTTATTTCTCTTTTTTTCTTCTTATTAATATAATCTATCTACAACATTTAAACTTTTCTAATGAGAAACTTTTAAATCATGAGATTATAAGAATTGATTATTTGTATCAATTTTAACAGCAGGTTTACTAGGGTTATACATAGTTTTTTGTTTTGGGTATTAAAGAACAAGAGTTTTCATTAAATTACGTTAAAATTATATTTATATACGATACATAATAAAAATGTATATATAAAAATATAATTGACATTTTGAATAAGTTATAAACATATGGGATGTGGTACATCATGTGCAAGTTAATTAGAAACAAGAGGTCTAATTTATATTTATTATGGCACAACAACTGGAAATTCAAGTAGATTAGCCTTTTAATTTGTCAGTGAAGCTAGAAATCTTAAATTTATTCCTAAAAGTATTATATTTAACTAATAACTTAGTTATTAATCTTAGTGAATACAATCCTTAAGAATTAATATCTTCAAAGTTAAATGTATTTTTTGTATCAACATATGGAATGGGATCATGTACACCTGATACTGAAAACTTTGATTAATGGTTATTTTCCGAAGATAGAAATATAAATGAATTTTAAGGAATGAATTATTTAATTTTTGCATTAGGAAGTACAAATCATGAACATTATTGTGAATTTGGAATAAAACTAGATAAAAGACTAGAATAATTAGGTGCTAAAAGATTATGTAATTTGTGTAAAAGTGATGCTGCAAATGATTAAACAGAAAATACTTATTAATAATGGATTCATTCTGAAGTTTAATAGACTTTATAATTATAATTTCCTTTGTATACATGTGAATAAGGTTAATAAGATTTTGCATTTATTAAAATTAAAATCACTTAGGAACCAGAAAGTTTATTGAATGACAATCTTGATTTTATGTCTCAAAAATATATTAAGAGTATCGCATTTTCTATAAATGAAATAAAAGAATTAAAAGCATAACCTAGTAGGGGGAATTCTACATTATTTTTAGATCTTTTTAATGAGAACATTGAATATAAAACTGCCTATAACATTGCTATATATCCTTAGAATTCTGAGTATAATATTTATATAAATATTAGTTCTGATATAGATGAGCTTTGTACTTTACTTAAATTTGATAAAAATGTGAAATTTAAAATAATCACCAATTCAAAATAGCCATTTCCCAATCCTATTTCTATATACACTTATTTAAAAAAGTATCTTAATAGTATATAAGAGATTTTGTGATTTTTCTGGTTTAGTTTCAAAAAAATAATTAATAGAACTTTCAAATGAAGTAAATGAAAAATCCCTATAAGATGAACTACTTCATCTTGCCTCATTTGAAGGAAGAGATCAATATCAAAATAGATTCTAAAATTCAAAGGAGAATTTGCTTAATTTAATAACATAATATCAAATTAACAACTTAACTTTGGAGAAAATTATTGAAATATGTCCTTTAATATAACCAAGATACTTTACAATAGCATCAAGTAATAAGAAGTATCCAAAAAATATTCATATAATGGCTAGTCAATTTGTAATAAATCAAGAAAGATTAGGACTTTCAAGTTCATTTTTTAGAACATTAAAAAAGGGAGATGTTATTAAAGGATTCATTCAACCATCTAAATTTACATTTCCTAAGAATTCATAAGCACCTACACTTTTAATTGGAATAGGAGCAGGATTAGCACCACTTAGAGCAATTATTTAGGAAAGGGATTATTATTTAGAAAATAATCAGTTTGAAAAGTGTCCATTTTAAGGAGAAATGAAATTATACTATGGATGTAGAACAGAAGCTGAATATTTATGTAAAAATGAACTTTAAGAATATTTAAATTCAGGAACTTTAAGTGAATTACAAGTAGTATTTTCGAGAAAAGATCCTAAATAATATGTTACAGAATTAATTACAATTGATCAATTATATTAGCATTTCCAAATGAAAGGAATATTATACATTTGTGGATCTACTTAATTGGGAAGAGACATTCAAGTTAAAATCTCTGATATGTTTGAATATTTTGAAAATGTTGATCCCTATTTAACTGATTAAAAAATATTAGAACTTGAGGAAAATTAATAAATATTAACAGAATATTGGGGATGATTATATATTATCATTTAATTTTTTTAGAACAAAAGGTTTTTACAGGATTATAAATAGGTCCAGGTGATTAAGAATCTTCATTTTTGATTTTTTCATCTATCCAACTTATCTTTGGAGCTCTTCCTATTGTTGCATTAGGTGATGTCTCTCTTATCACTAAATATATATAATATTTTGATTATTACATTTCAAACTTTAATCTAGTTTATATTTTCCTACTCCTGGAGAACTTGTAGTTAGACTATTATCTAATTATCTTCTTGCTTTAGGGAAAGTTGTAGGTGATCCATTTGACTAATATGACATTTCACTCAATGGAATGACTTTTGATGACATTTTGCTAGGTGATCTACTACATATTGATTGATTAGATGCAAATTTTTTAAAATCAGAAACAGATTATTTTGTAAGATCATTTACTCTTTTAACTGTTTAAGATGTATCTATGTTAAATATCTATGATTATTGATCTTATCCTAATATATTTAATTCATTTAAGAGTCTATTCCATATTTAATTCATAGTAGCTGTAACTATTACATCAAAGTTAGATTTAAATATTTGCAGATTTCTTTATAATTACAAATTGTATTCAATCTTTTATCCTTATTTTTCCATTACATTAATTACTTCTCTCAATCCTTGAATTTTATATTAAATTTACTTTGTTATGCAAAATTGATTTCATTCATAAAGATGTCCTCAAATTCTTTAGAAATCTGACTTAAATATCCTTTCTTTTATACTGTTTCATATATATGATTGATATCAGCAAATCTAGCAACTTCTTACTGTATATTTAACTATAAATTCATATTAAAAATAAATTATCATTTAAACCATTCATGATCTAATATTTCTTATATAGTTGGTCTATCTTATGGTTTTTTAGCACAACAAGAGTTTATTAGATTGATTAGTAAATCATCTTAAATTTCAAATTATAATGGTTAATCTCTAGCTAATAAATCTGTTTCTAGATCTCCTTCACCCCAAAATGGTAGCTATAATAATATTAATTAAAATGATTACTTTATCATGTGTATAAATATATAAACAGATTCCAAATGACCAAATATCAAGTTTAAATGGAGAATAACCATCATTTAAACAAAATTATACTTCAGGTGCTCTAAATCCTGGAGTTCCAGCACAATCATAAAATATACTATCTTTTTCAGCTATTCTTGATGTAGAAAAATCAATTAATTTGCAACATTCATCTAATGGATATAAAGTAGTGCAAATAATATTATCAATTTTGATATCTCTATTAACTATATTATGTTCATGAA